>VRLP01003098.1:0-71076 GCA_009660295.1 Lophius piscatorius
ATGTACGTTATATGTGTTTATACTAACATGTACGTTAAATGTGTTTATAGTAACATGTACGTTAAATGTGTTTATACTAACATGTACGTTAAATGTGTTTATACTAACATGTATGTTAAATGTGTTTATACTAACATGTACATTAAATGTGTTTATAGGAACATGTATGTTAAATGTGTTTATACTAACATGTACGTTACATGTGTTTATACTAACATGTACGTTAAATGTGTTTATACTAACATGTACGTTACATGTGTTTATACTAACATGTACGTTAAATGTGTTTATACTAACATGTATGTTAAATGTGTTTATACTGACATGTATGTTAAATGTGTTTATAGTAACATGTATGTTAAATGTGTTTATACTAACATGTATGTTAAATGTGTTTATACTGACATATATGTTAAATGTGTTTATACTAACATGTTAAATGTGTTTATACTAACATGTATGTTAAATGTGTTTATACTAACATGTTGAATGTGTTTATAGTAACATGTATGTTAAATGTGTTTATACTAACATGTATGTTAAATGTGTTTATAGTAACATGTACGTTACATGTGTTTATACTGACATGTATGTTCAATGTGTTTATACTAACATGTACGTTACATGTGTTTATACTAACATGTATGTTAAATGTGTTTATACTAACATGTATGTTAAATGTGTTTATACTAACATGTATGTTAAATGTGTTTATAGTAAGATGTATGTTAAATGTGTTTATACTAACGTATGTTAAATGTGTTTATAGTAACATGTACGTTACATGTGTTTATACTAACATGTACGTTAAATGTGTTTATACTAACATAGATGTTCAATGTGTTTATACTACCATGTACGTTATATGTGTTTATACTAACATGTACGTTAAATGTGTTTATAGTAACATGTACGTTAAATGTGTTTATACTAACATGTACGTTAAATGTGTTTATAGTAACATTTATGTTAAATGTGTTTATACTAACATGTTAAATGTGTTTATACTAACATGTATGTTTAATGTGTTTATACTAACATGTATGTTAAATGTGTTTATACTAACATGTTAAAAGTGTTTATACTAACATGTATGTTAAATGTGTTTATAGTAACATTTATGTTAAATGTGTTTATACTTACATGTACGTTACATGTGTTTATACTAACATGTATGTTAAATGTGTTTATACTAACATGTTAAATGTGTTTATACTAACATGTTAAATGTGTTTATACTAACATGTATGTTTAATGTGTTTATACTAACATGTATGTTGCATACATACATTCACACACACAGACACACACACTCACGCATACATACACGCATACATACATTCACACATACACTCACACACACACACACACACTCACACATACATACACACACACACACACACACACACACACAGCCTCTGATGCGCGTCCCTGCAGTTATGAAGTAGTGGAATTAATTTAAGACGACTGTTTGCGGTTGGAGCCTCCGTCCTCCTTACGTTACGCTGCAGTCATTAATTCCTACGCCACCCAGTTTTCATTTATCCCATGGGTTCATGTAAGGCGCTGGGACCTCTGAAGTTCTGAAGGTGTACTGTCTCCATCAGAGACACTGTGTTTGACAGCAGTTCTACTCCTCCAGGATCCAAAACCTTGATGACCGACTCATTGTTTGTTGTAAAACTACAGACAACTTTAAATATCACACTGATGAAACCAAACACACAATCCTCCACGTCTGTCTGGTTCTTTCTTCACAACAGACCCAGTTTCTTTAAGCAACCTTTTCATTGTCCTGAGACTCAAAATGATGCTGTTGAAGATGCAATATTTCTTTATATGTCAAATCACGATTAAAATATCACCTGACAAGATCCTCACCTTCCTCATGTTGATGCTGGAGACTCTTCTCACTTTCCATCCAAAAGGTTAATCTAAAATAATCATAAAAGTTTCCTTATATAATTACACCTTTTCTTCATGTAAAACATGACTTCTTATCCCTCATAAAAATCTGACTTTTTTCTCTCACAATTACTACTTTATTCTCATAAATTATGAATTTATTCTCTTAAAATTTCAATTTTCTTCTCATGAAATTTCGACTTTTTTTTCTTTGGAAAATGATGATTTAATACCCGTACAATTATAACTTTCAGGAGCATTACCATTCAAATCTCCTCTATTCATCAACGTTACTCCAAAAACTCTGTCATAACTTTCCATATACAAACATCTGTTAGAACTTCCCTTTGAAGTATTACTCTTTTACTTTCATACCTGGAGTACACTTCAGAGTTTCTCACACTTTTAACAGTACCTCCTTTTCTTTCTTTTTTTTGGCAAAATTACCTGAGCTGCTGCTTGACGGCGAATAACTGTACTCACACCTCGTCTGCACATGCTAACATCGGCATCTTACGGCGTTTCGACTCGTCCGTCGTCTGACTGTGTAACAATATATTGTCTGTAAGAACATGGAACTCTTGCTCGGGAGATAAATGTGCTGTCTGTTGGACAAACACTAAAACACATCGAGGGAATCCTCCCCAGCTACAAAAATTGCGGCTATGCGAGCAAATGAAAGGCTGACTCAGCCGGATTGCGGCTCACAGGTGTGTGACAGTGTATGTGAATAGGTGACCAGTGTGTTATTACAGGTGTGTAACCACATGTTGACGTAGCCACCCTCCTCTGCTGACAGAGTGTTATATGGTCTCCTTTGACCCTGGAGGCTGGATGAGAACACTGCAGCCAGTCACTGTAACCTAAAACCCCCCCAGAGGATGACATTATGATTTAACCACAGGTTTGCGGTGAGGAATGTAATGAAAGGTTCTCAGAGAGTCGGTGCTAGACTCCAGATCTCTCCACTGAGGGAGTGATAAATATGAATGAAGACACTTAAGGCCTCCAGATAACAAGAGGGCTTTTTCACATTTTACAACTTCCTATTGATCTTTTTTACCCCAGAAGAATGCAAAGCTCCTTCTACTCGGAGCAGTCAGTTCATCCTTTCTGCTGCGCTGCAAATTCAAAAGGCGTAATTGTGGTTTGAGTCACGGCGCGCAACGTTAAGTCCAGCCAAAGGGATGACGGGTAAGTTTGGAATTGCTGATGGTGGCTGGAAAGCTCACCAAATATACTTTCTGTCTGGAAGGAGTCCAAATGCACAGTTTACATAAGTACATTAAATAAACATGGTTACATGGAAAAACTTGGAAATATTCTCTATAATAAACTAGGCCTATGCTGTCGTCCCCAATAGCAAGCGTTTATCCCTGAAAAAAAACCCGATCCGCTGCGTTGTACAAGCAACCCAACTGATTGGACACCTCAATTAAAAGTGAAGTTATGTCCAAAAAAAAAAAAGTTGTTTTTCTTGTATAAAAGCTCCCCCTAATGGGTTAAATAGACTAAAATAGGATGTATACGAGATCTCCTCGAGTCAAGTCATATGCATTGAATTTGGACTAAATTGGACAAACTGTTGAGAAATTATGACCTGAAAACTTTTGGAGATTAAGCTCCCCCTAGTGTCAGAAATAGACATCCGACATTTCCCAAAATGTTCCTATTTCTTCCTCACTGTACGCATTATGCACTTATAAAATTTGAAATTTGAAATTCGATTTGTTTATCTGAGTTATGTACAGAAAACTGTGTTTTTCATTTTTTTAAAAAGCCCCCTAGAGAGCAAAATATGAACTACTTGAGTAAAACACGATGCATCAAAGATAGATCTCCTCAAATTTATTCATAGCCACCAAATTTAGACAAAATCAAGACAACTGTTGAAAAAATATGGCCTGAAATTTAGAAATAAAGATCCCACTATTGTCAGAAATATAGAATCAACCTTTCCCAAAATCATTCCAGTACTTCCTCACACTAAGGTCTATGTACGTTTAAAAAAAAAGGTTTAATAGTCATAATTCTTGAGTTATCACGTTAACTGGAAGGATATGCGGCTATTATATCCCAGACGTTTTGGGGATATACTTTAATAATCAAGAATTTCCCAAAGTACATAAATAAAGTTTTGTTATAGGGGTATAATTGTGTGAAATGAACCATTTGAGGGGATGGAATTTTGAGAGGATGAACTTTTTGTTGGAACGAGTAACTTCTCACCTCAGTTTGACCCTTCAAACAAACTTATGATGTTTGAATTGTGCAACAAACGACAACTTTTATGGATTGTTATTGGAGCACTTTTTGTTATTTTATTCAGTGGGGCCGGATTCCAGAAAGAGTCGGAGATTCTGGAGCTGAAGTGAGATTTAGACGATAACGATACATAAATACAGACTTCTTAAATCCCCAAAGGGGACATTTTATGAGAATATTAGAAAGTGAGAGTGGTAATAAAAACAGTGGAAATGGAAAATGACTGTACATACGAATAATAAGAAAATATAATACATATATAAATGTATATGCTCATACGTAAACAAATATGTGCGTATATATACATACAAATACAAACATGATAATGAGCAAAAATAGAAATGTACATATACATACTTATTAAAGTAACGTTTCTTTAATAATGTCATATATATTAAAATATAGATACAATTTAATTAGTTTTAAGAGGGAGAAATACTTGGACCAAACAATTTTAACATCCATCTTATTTGAATCATATTAGGCAGACAATATTTATTTACTGCTTCTTCTTGAATACGCATTTATTTGTTTGTTTATAACTTATTTAAAAAGCACTTTCATAAGTAATTATTATATCCCCGAAAAGTCCTTTTTTGAGTTATGTGTTAACACCATAACTCAAAAAATATTTCATGAATCATTTTCCAATTTTACACCTTGACAGACTTTAGTGTGAGGAAGAACTGGATTGATTTTGGGAAAAGTCGGTTGAAGATGTCTGACACAAGGGGGAGTTTTGGTGCCAAAAGATCTATCTTTTATAGATCATGTTTCAGCTATTAGTTCATATTTCACTCCCTAGGGGGAGCTGTTCTATGAAACACACTGTTTTTCGGACATAGCTTCCAGCCGTGGGTCCAATTAAGTTAAAATTTGGTGAATATAAATCGACTGGAAGAGATCTATCTCGTGTACTTCATGTTTTAGTCCAATACTTCATACTTTACGCACTGCAGGGAGCTTTGTTTCATAAAAAAAACATTTAATTTGAGGCGTTCAATCAGGGGGATTTGCGTGTACAACGCAGGGGATTGGGGACGTTTCAGTGACATACCCTTGATGTCAGTGTTGAGCTCCAGTTAGAATTGGGATCAAATATTAACTCACATTCAAGCTTTTGAGGATGAGCAGAAAATAACGAACTTGAAGAAATGTAAGTCACAGATTGAGCCCAGTCCCGTTTCATGATGCCGCTGGATTTCTCTAAGGACAGGATCCGGTTATTCATGGAGCTGAACACGACATTTGGAAACAACTGTTAGAACTGAAAGCAGCGAGAGAAATCCAATTCTGCTCCCGGAGGCGCCGAGACGCTCAACATCTGAAGGCTGAGGACGGATTGGAACCTGTCTCTGCCTCTTTTATGCTCGATTATTTTACTTTATGGCTCCATTCATTTTACCGAAAGGTTTATTTTCCAAAGAGCATCATTTTGTGAACGCTAACAGTAAAGAGCAAGAGATTTACATAGCCACACACACACACACACACACACAAACACAAATACCCACACACACACATGTACATACCTAAACATAACCAGGCACATGCGCACACACAAACATATACACACACAAACACACACACACATAGCCACACACACGAACACAAATAAACATACACACACACACACATACCTAAACATAGCCAGGCACACGCTTACACACAAACATATACATACACATATCCCCACACACACAGTCACATACCCACACACACAAACACAAATAAACATACACACGCACACACACGCCCACACACACTCACACAAATTCCCTCACACACACACACATACACACACAATGACAAACACACATTCACGCAAATACTCCCACACACACACACACATACACACACACAAACACTCAGAGCCTAAAAACACAATCACATAAATTCCCTCACACACACACACAAAAACACACACTAGAGGTTCTAGTAGTTCATATTTTACACACCAGGGGGAACTGTTTTCACGGGAAAAAAAACTGTACGTCTTCTGTACTTAACCCAAAAAGTTTTTTATGAACCACTTTCAAATTTTATACTCCCATAACCTTATAGCGAGGAAGAACTGGATTGGTTTCGGAAAAGGTCAATTGTATATTTTTGACAAAATGGTAGAGAATTATCGCCTAAACTTTTTTGGGCCATAACTTCTCAAGCGCTCATCCGATCCATCAGCTTCATCCTTCATCATTTATTAAGTCCCAGTAGAGTAATCTGCCACCACCACCAGTATCAACACTTTCAGGGGAGAATTCAACCACCGCTGCTCAGAACAGAGAGTCTTCAATCAAAGACTTTCTGATGATCACATGACATCCACCGTAATAAACATTCATCTATACTTGAAATAACCGTAATATCACTTAACATGAACTTAACATTAAAGATCTAGGACTGCCTTTTTTCATCTGCGTAGGATGCAAACGAGCTCATAGTTCCATATTGTCCAATCAGAACTCTGCGCTCCCAGCACGCAGAGTTACTGGTAGTCCCTAGAGTCTCCAGAAGTAGAATGGGAGCCAAGGCTTTCAGCTATCAGGCTCCTCTCCTGTGGAACCATCTTCCAATCTGGGTTCGGGGGGCAGAGACCCTCTCTACATTTAAAAGTAGGCTTAAAACTTTCCTTTATGATAAAGTTTATAATTAAGGCTGGCATAAGCTAGCTCTTAGCTATGCTGCTATAGGTTTAGACTGCTAGGGGATCTCCCATGATGCACTGAGCTTTTCTCTCTTCCCCTCTCACTTTAATGCATGTTAAATGGTTTAATGCATGTTTCTGGATTAATGCATGTTACTGGATTAATGCATGTTATTGGATTAATGCATGTTACTGGATTAATGCATTTTATTGGATTAATGCATGTTACTGGATTAATGCATGTTACCGGATTAATTCATGTTAAATGGATTAATGCATGTTACTGGATTAATGCATGTTACTATCCTGACTTCTTCGCTGGAGTCTTTGTGTTTTCTCGCCCTGTAAGGTCACATGGTTGGTGGCTGGTTCTGCTGCTGTGGACCTGCTCAATGTCCAATGATCACAAGATGCTCATGATGATGATTATTATTGTTGTTATCATTATTAGTATTATTGTATAGTATTTCCCCATAAGCTATCACTATATGTTACATTAATTTTAATGTTATTATCAACCTGGGATCCCTGCTGCTGCCGCGGCCCGACCATGGAGCGGTTGGAGAAAGTGGATTATAGCTGATATCTTTGCTGCTTTTCCCCCCATCTGTATCTCTCCTCACCCGTCTCTCTCTCTTTCTCGCTCTCACTCTCTTTTTTTTTTTCAAACCCGACCGGTCATGGCAGTAGGCCGTTCACCCTGAGTCTTGGATCTGAAGAAAAAGGACTTTTTTTTTCTCGCCATTGTCGCCAAGTGCTGCTCAAGGAGGGATTTGTTGTAGATAATTATACCTTGAGGCCACTGTTGTTGTGAATTGGAGCTATATAAATAAAGATTGATTGATTGATTGTTCCCGACTCTTAAGAAAAACATTTCAAAAAATAACTTCAGAAATGTGTTCAGTTTGGCCCTCAACCTTTTTCATAACTCATTCCTTTAAGAGGAAACCGGTCTGTCTGGGTTAAGAACGTAAATCCGTTTCCATTCTCAACATTAGGACTCACCTCATGGAATATATTTTAAAAACTCATTCTGTCCGCTGCAGTAGGATTAAACACTTATCCGACGGTGAGAAAGTTCACGAAAACAACATTCTCATCAACTCACTCTGTCACCACCTGATTCATCAGGTGTGCCGTCCCGGTTAAAACCAGATCTGATGTTGTTTTTTCCATCCTGCTTTCAGGTTAAATGATCAGTATTTCAGCAGACTGCTCCTTTATTGTCAGTATGACTGTGGAAAGCAGGATAAATTATCACTTTTTATTCAATTCTCTGAAAGATGAGTGACTCCAAACATCTGCTTCTAATCTATGATATAATATTATATTAATACTTGGATTAATCAGAACGTTCTTAGACACCTTATTATAGATTCAGCATCTAAAATCTGAAGACTTATATATATATATATTTATAAATATATATATATAAAACACAAGTCCAGAAACGCCAGCAACTCTTTTTTTAAGAAGTTTTGACACCTGAGGACAAACCTGGTCAAGGCAGCTCGTTTCTGTCTTGTTAGCATGTTGCTAGCGATCGAACTTCTTTCAACCTCCATGCTTTTAAATCAATCTTTATCGACAGGTGTCAATAACGACAACAGGCTGCAGGGCCGACGGGTCGTACAGCGTGAGCACCAGTTGGAATCAAGCAGCCACAAATCTAAAACTAAGATAAGATAAGATAAGATAAGATTTCAATAAATTTTTATTGATTCCGAAAGAAATTATTTTGCCAGAGAATGCTCAAGGCAAGGCAACTTTATTTATTCAGCTCATTTCAACAACAGGGCAATTCAAAGTTCTTTACACAAACAATCAAGAGCATTGCAACAAAGTGCAAAAGAACATTAAGACGGGGTTAAAAACAGTAAAGAAAAAAGATTTAAAAATATTTTTTAGACAGTCTAAAAAAAACTTAACTAAATAAATAAAAGCTAGATTAGAAGAAAATAAGAATGGTTTTAAAAATGTAATAAAAGGCTGTCAAGCCTTTGTGTTCCGTTCTCCCTCTGTGTCTGTCCTGTGATTGGTCATCATGCTCACCTGTGTTTCCCCTCCAGCTGTGTCTCATTGTCTCGTTACGTCCGGGTATAAAGTCTGTCCTCACCTTCCCTTCTGTGCCAGTTCGTTGTATGATGTTCCTCGTGTCGTCACGCCTCCCAGCCTTTCCCAGTGTGTCGTGAGTTATCTCTAATGTTTCTGTTCCTGTTTTTTCCTCGTGCCCTTTTTGTTTAAGAATAAATATTTTTGCACCTGCTCTACGGCGTATTGCGTCTGCATTTGGGTCCGAGTAAAACCCCAGAATAGTTTGTAACAGAACGAACTGGCACAGAAGGGATGCCCCCCCACCCCCACCCCCATGTCATCATGAAGTGCTTCCAAAGGCTAGTCTTGACCCACAGCAAGTCTTACCAGCTAACCAAAGTTTTCTTTTTTCTTTTTTTTTTTTGGAGGAATCTTACTCTTCTTCAGTATTTTTGTCAGGTGAAACTTGAGCGTCTACTTGAAAAGTAGTAATAATAGTAAAAAATAATAGTAGAAAAAACACGTGATGACCTTAACGTCCAAGAATTGAAATAAAACCGATAGAAGGTATTTCCTTCAGATGAACCACAGACAGACTGACTGACTGTCTGTCTTCATCACACACACGTTTTTCCTCCGGCGTTTCCAGCAGAGGCTGTTATTTCAGTGACATATTTGTAGAAACGCCGCGGTTTTGCAGTTTGTCCTGCAGTGCGTCATCTCCACCTCCTTCAGCCTGTGTGGCTTCTTGGTAAGAAAGAACTCTTTCACACACTGTTCAACAGGTGCGCCATCAAGACTCAGTTTATGGGAAGATGTTTTATGGAACTGGAAGTGGGACAATAAAAACCGCTACAGGCCTGGACTGGAAATAGACAGAGCCACGTAGATAAACGAATTCATGGCACCTAAATCACGGCGTGGTAAAACTGCTCTGTTTTCTCTCTTTGCTGTCAGGTTTCCTCTCCCTTCCTGTCTCTCAGCTTTGTAGACACTAAGTGGGATGTTTTTCCTCCAGCCCCAGGGTTACCTTGGCAACCCAGATGACAGAAACGTGCTTGGATGCTGTGCAAACGGAGATGTCGGCCGAGTCATGCCTTTTGCAAGCTGCAGGGTCCACAACTGAGCCAGCCAGCCTGCAAAATGTCAGGAGACGTGGACACCGGCCAAAACCGTCTTCCAGTAAAGGCCTTTCAGGTCCACCGACAGGCTGTCAGTGGATGCAGCTACAGAAAAGTCAGTGTGCAGCAGTAAACCTCAGGAGGTTCCAGCTGGCTTCGGTCACGATGATAAATCCTACACGCCCTTGGCCTTGTGGTTTGACAACAATGTTATCTGTCATTCAAAAAGTCATAGAGAATAATTTCAGGTAGAGTTTTCCCCTTCGGGAGAAAACATCGGAAGAACATGTTGTCCTCTCTATCTGCGTGGAACTACGTCCCTGCATGAAGAAAAGCTGTCTTTGTTTTTGTTGTGTGATGACAACGACTTTTGCATTAAAACTACCCGCATAGAGGGTTTATGAATTGTTTATTAATTAGGGTGTTAACACTTAAAACATCTTTAAAAAGCTCCCATAAATCACTGGAAAGCATAGCAGGGATTTGGTGTGGCTATTGCTGCCTTTGATCTTCTGATTCCTTTGATGTGTCCTTGCTGTCGGAGCTGGGGGATCAGTTTCAAAAGTTTCTTCGATTCCCTTGATGTTCCATTCGGAGGGGGGCTAGGGGCTCAGTGGGCTGAACAGTGACGCTGAAGTGGAAGGCGCAGGAGAAGAGCGGTTATAGAGTATTTGAGATACCCGGAGAGTTTGCTGAATCTGCATGAATTGTTCCTTAACCTAGGGTTCTGTCGTGTCTTGGAGGAGGTTTGCACTCTTAGTGCTTCATCTAGTTTTTTTTTTGCAAGGTACATCATCTGCTTCAAGAGTCAATCACCTGCTTGGACAAAGGAGAGGGGTGGGGTCACCTCTGAGGAACAACCACTCTTTGTTAGGGATTTTGTTTAGCCATGATGTTATTTTGTGTCTTACTTTGTAATATTTTTCCTCATCTGTCAGGTTTTGATTATCACTTCTGGTCTTTGTCCCCCGTCTCTTTTCCCTCAGTTGTCCCTAATTCGACTTTGGTGTATAAATCAAGACTTTGCCTTTTTGTCAGTTTGTATTTTATGTTTTTTTTGTGTATTTTCTTGGGTGGTTGGAGCTCAGGAGGCAGAGCCGTTGCTCCCCTTTCAGAAGACCAGTGGTTTGATCCCTGGACTGTCCCTTCAGTCTACATATCATAAGGTCCTTAAACAAAACCCCGAACTTCAATATGCTCCCTGCGTGCTTCACAGGCTTCGCCCACTGCTCCTAAGGGACGAGTGAAATGCAGAGATATAATTTCACAATGTTGTTCTGTGTAAAATTTCATAAAAAAATTGATAATAAAGGCCAAATATTAATATTTTCCATAGTCTGGCATCGTCTCTCAGTGTCTCTGTTCTTTAGTTTCATCACTTCTTGGATAATGGTCTTCCAGATTCTGCTCTGGTCCAACAAACGTGATATTGACCTGTTTCCTAAGTCCAAAGATGTTGGCTGATCAGCGGGATACTCCTAACACTTTCCCCTGGACTGCTTGTATCCATATGGTTTCATCTCCACTGGTGACCCAGCAGCAGTGTCATGGATGTAAAGGTTAGCCCGAGTTGTCTGATCCCACAAATGAGCAAAAGCTTGGAGGTGGTTTCAATGTTATGGCTGGTTGTCTGTGGTTACATTTAGATCTAACGAAAGTTGAGTCAGGAAGACTAAACCCCAACATTCTCACCTAGTAGCACCTTTCTCTTCACCCAAACCAGTAACTGAGCTGCTTCAAGTTTAAAAAATGGCGCCACCAGCGCACACCCCTCCTTCTCCCCTCCACCGCCATCAAGCAGATGCTTAGGTTGACTAGCCCTCCAGATCCGTGGTGCTCACCTCAGTTGCCTTGAATTACCTAGAATCTGGTGCTGAGATTCATGGACTCATCATACCAGTCACCACCGACCCACCGACCCTCTTCAGTTCGCCTATCAGGGAAATAGATCTGTGGACGATGCTGGTGCCCCCGCTCTCTATTCTGGCCTACGACACATGGGAACCCCGAAGATAGCATCCATATATCTGCATGCTGGATTACAGCTCAGCCTCCAACACAGTCCGGAACCATTTAACTAGTGTCGAAGCTGGCGGATCTGGGGCTGTCCACCTGTAACTGGATTCTAGACCTCCTGATGGAGAGACCTCAGGTGGTGAAGGTGGGTAATAAGAGGTCAGCAGAACTCAAGATCCGCACTGGGACCCCCCTAGGGCTGATTCCCCTACCCAGACTCCATCTGTTATCGGTCCAACCATGAGCTCAGCGACATTTACGCAGATGACCAAACGATCCTTGGACTCATCAAGGGAGACGATGAATCTGTTGTCCCTAACACCGACACTACCAAGGAGTTAGACCCGGACTTCAGGAAAAAAGCTCCGCCTCTAATACCGGTGTGGATGGAGGGCATGAACTGGTGCATTTGAATCGAGTAGATGCATCTCAATTTAATAGTTCATAATTTACTGACTAGGGGGAACTTTCTACGAAAAAAACAGTTTTTTTGGACATAACTTCGTAACCATAATCCCACTTTAGTCCAAATTGAGTCAATTTTAATCCAAACGTCGTAGCCTACTTGAGATCGATCATGTTCTATAAATTTTACTGTAATAGATCATATTTATTCACTAAATAGAGCGTAGTTGCAAAACATACTGTTGACATACGTTCTCATTTAATTTGAGGAGTTCAATCGGGGGATTTCGTGGACAACGCAGAGGATTGGGGACTTTTGGGGGCTATAGGGGACGTAAGCATAGGCCTAGTTGGTTGACAGGTTGGTAATCGTACCTAGCAGCTCACTTTACACGAGTGGAACACTGACACATCCCAGACACAGACTTCATGTCAGATCACCCTGACCTCATTCCTGTGAATAAATACAAGCATTTCCTGTCTGTCCCGCTGAAGTCATTTCGCCTCGTGTCATCATCTCCTGTATTGCCAGGGAGCAAATTGCTGTTTGCTGGAATGGAGAGAACAGAATAAGCTTTTAGTGAAGAAAATCTATCCCATCGAACAGACCCAGAGATCCCTTGAAAAAGCGGTGCCTTTTATTCTGCTTTCAGTCGTCATCTCCCACAAAAACCTTGACGGCGATGAGCTGTCAGGGTGACAGTTGAGTTTTACAGACTTCATCGCCCACATTCCCTCGGAGGGCTCCTGCCTAAAACAAACTAACTCTGCGGAAATTGAGTGATTACTCAACCTTTAGCTCATATAATTATGAACATTCTAAGGAGATTCTTTTCAAATAATGCAAGATGGTATTTAAATGTCACAGCCCACCAACGTCGGAGTCAGAAATCCCTCACAAATCCTGCCTGCTGCACTTTATTCCTGTTCGACTCCTAATTAAACCACTTGTTCACTCTCATCTGACATGATTAAATGTATTTTTAACTACTACTTGTGCTGTTGTCCCCAACCGCAAGGATAGATCCCCAAGATATCCCCAATCCCCTGCATTGTACAAACAAAACACCTTGATTCTACTCCTCTAATTCAAAGTGAAGTTAGTTCAGGAACAGTGTTTTTCAAAATGAAAGCCCCCCCAGTGAGTAAAATATTGTAGTGCAAAAATGGATACATAAGATAGATGAACAGTTAGGAGGTTATTGCTGAAAAACAGTTTTGTTTTTTTTTAAAAACACTCCCCCTAGTGAGTAAATTATAAACTATTGGAGTAAAATATAACATATATGCAAGATAGATATCCGCAACGCCATTAATATACCAAAGTTGGACTTAATCGGACCAACGTTTGAATATTATGGGCCGAGACGTTTTAAAGCTAAAGCTCCCCCTAGTGTCAGGAATATACGCCTGACGTTTTGCCAAAAAAATCCAGTTCTTCCTCGCACTAAGGTCAACGTGACTGTAAAATTGGACAATGATCAAAGGCACTGTTTCTGAGTTATATCCAGAAAACACTAAATGAAAAAAGAAAACCCCCCTAGTGAGTAAAATATGAACTACTGGAGTGAAATATGGCATTTACATGACAAATATATAGGAGATATATAATTTATAGGAGCCTAAGCGATTATGTGAACTACTGGTCACATCGAAAAATGAAAACATACATTTAAGATTTGCCATCTTTTCAGTTGTTGCCTCTCTAGAATACTTTCCCCCTCTCTTCCATAAGCTCTTTTCATCACTTTCTATTCATTGACTGTCTTTCATTTAGTACTTTCATGCGCTCTTCGACAATTTCCCCGCCTCTGTTATTGTTTTTCTCTTATTACTTTTTAATTGCTGCCATGATGGAGCGTTCACGTCCCTCATGCCGTTTTCCTCCTTGTATTTCTTATTTCTTATTTCTCTTAGGAGAAACCTGGACTTTTGCCACAGGAGCAAGTGTCTCTGCTCCAACTGGCTTCTCACAGCCATCAGTCGATTTTCCAGCATGAACGGTCCTTCAGTTCCAGACGCTGTTTTTGCCAATTGGGCGAACAGCTGCGTCAACGTCTTTGAGCTTCTTTATGCTGGACGCATTTAAGGATTTCAGAGAGAGCACCCACTGTGAGGTCCATTACACACAAGGTGTGGGTCCAGAACTACCTGACAACTTTATGTTTGTCTGAAGTATTTCCTTCACGATGTTACAGTTAGACAGTTTGTCAGATAAAGTGGAATTCATTGCCAAAACGGGTCGCATCAACAAAGGTTATTATAATTGTTTTTTACAATGAATGTCGTTTGTGTCCAGACAGAGAAACAGAGAGTTGACAGATGAAACTGGGTTCTATTAAATACTAAACAAAGCTTCTCTTTCGGGGCTGAAATGATCTATGAAATTATTGATTAATTCAGGATCCATCATGAAGTTATGACTTAATATAAATACATGTGAAATATAAATACATGTGAAATACATCATCTGTTGAGTTTCTGTTGGTATAGTTACAGTAAAAAAACAAAAAAAAAGGGAGACAACTTAATCATTCATTTTAGTGACTTTACATCACATAATAATAATATCAATAATAAAAATAAAAACTGTCTTTTTTAGTTTGCCTATAATAAACCTACGCCGTCGTTCCCAACAGTAAGTGTATATCCCGAAAATCCTCCTGAACTCCTCATATTAAATTTGGAGGAATGTCCGAAAAACAGTGTTTTTCGGAGTCAAAGCTCCCCCTAGTGACAAAAATATGAACTATTGGAGAAAAACATTTTTATGTGTATATGAGACAGATTGAGGGCCTCATTGGGACCGACCATTCAGACGTTGTGTCCGAAAGACAACGTTTTTTGTCAAAATTTCTTCCACTGATTAAACATGAACTATTAGAGTAAAATAGCATATAATTTTATATATATATATATATATACATATATTTATATATACAAGAAAGATCTTGAGCCGATTCTAATGCACCAAATTTGGTCTAAATTAGACGAACGGTTGAGAAATGATGTTCTGGAGGTAAAGCTCCCCCTAGTGTCAGAAAATAATACAACTCACCTTCACCGATTGAATTCAGTTCTTCCTCACAGTAAGGGAGATGATGATGCTAAATAGGAAAATGTCCCGTTATCACGTTAACATGAAGGATCTGCTGGATCCAATGAGGATTCCATAATATCCCCGTCACGGGGAAAATTCATTTATTTCTGTTCCCCCACAGAAAAATATAAAAGTGATACTCAAGAGGTAGTTGTCTTACAAGCCAGAGATTTTCCTGTCACATGAAGACATGATTTTAAAAAGGGACGCGGCGGATCCCTGCCGAGTTTGACCGGCACACGTTGTACCTGCCTCCCACAGAGTGTGGACCGGGACAGGATCCAGCCCTCCTGCTACCCGGAACAGGAAAACCAGTTACAGGGAAGGGATGGGTGGAAGGATGGAAGCAACATTCTGACTAGTGACTAAAGAAAACGTATATTTACTTTTCAAATATAATATAATTAATATAAAATATAAACCGTTTTAACCTAAAGTTAATAACATTAGTCCTGACACATTTTTTATGTTTTGTTTTGGTGAATCAGAAGTAAACACAATATTTCACATCCTGGCTGTATGTAAAAACAAATATAAAATATAGATATATATCAGTTAAAGGTGTAAACCTGTGAAACAGCCGTGAGGAAGAAATACGAACTCGTAGTTCCATTCACAATTTTAAAAGAAATGTTAAAAAATAAGATGGTTAATAAATATGGAACCTTAGAAAATATTTTTTTCTTTATATATGATGGAAAACATAGAACCTCTACATAGACCAATGTGTGTGTATGTATATTATGTGTGTCTATACGGTAAAAATACGTATATAAATATGTCTGTATCTGTATATTCGATATGTGCGTGTATAAGTTTATGAACGTATGTATGTTCATAAACTACTTTTATATATACACATATACATATACATATATATACGTATATATGTTCATATATATACAGTAAGTAAGACAAAGGATTGGTTTTTTTTGTGTTTGGTTGTATGTTTGTCAATTTCTTTATATCTTTTGACTAATGTTGGACAGTCTCTGCTATTTTTAGTTTGGGAATATATAGTAAAAAAGAATTGTATATGTGAAAAGAGGAGGCATAATAAGCTGTAGCTTCAGCCCACAGCTTTTCAATCAAAAAAAAACAAGAAAAGACTATATAAAATTGTATTTCTATGTATATATGTGGATATGAACATTGTTTTTTTGTACATAAGTTAAATATACATGTGTGTGTATGAGAATGGGTTGAATGTATGTATGACCGAAATAAATAAAATATGAATTTGAACCTACATTGAACAATAAATATCTTCTTTTATACAAAAGTGTATAAACTTTATGGAAGAAAATAATCGTTCCACTTTATATGAATGACATCTTTTGTATCTTTGGTGCAAGTTTTGACTCACGGCGAATCGAATCTTAAGGATTCACCCAAACCATACATCTAACTTGAAAGAAGCTAATAAATTCAAACGCAACACTTTTTCTTTTATAATATGTTCAATGAGTAATTAATTTCTTTTTCATCGTGCTTAATGCGTTAATCTAAAATCGTCACGTCGGCTGAACTTCACAAACTTTCGGTTTTACCTCCGAGCTTTAACTGTGTTCGTCTTACAACCGGTTCAACTTCACGCGTCTTCAGCGGGTCGTGTTTAGCTTTCAGAAAGGTTAAACAAACACCTGGCTCCAAAATAAACTTTCCATGACTGGAATCCGCCTCATTTAGGTGGCTGATCCCAACTTAATGTGAACAAACTCTCCAAACACAAATGTTTTCCCACGTGTGCCGTTTATAGGCAGGACGCTTTCGGAAACAGAAAGTTAACCGCTGAAAACTGAACTATTGGTGTAAAATCCTGAATATGGATTTGACTTGTGATGTTTGCATTTGGAAAACAGTTTTGAGTGTAATTTTTGTTTTTTCTCTGCTGCATGTGTGTGTGGTTTTGGAAAAAGCATTTTCGGGGGGAAAACGCTGTCACATAAATTGCTGTGAATCTTCATTTGCACATCATGTGAAACACTTTTAGCCCCTTCTATTTTATCCGGTTGTGGAGGAAGCCTCTTACAACAGACGCAGAAAGCAATCAGCTGCCGGAGTGAACTTTGACCCGCGCATGCTGAAGAGACACATGCTGTCAGTATGCAAATAATGTGCGTTTCCGTTTAGTAGCTGCGTATTATTCCTCTGATGGGAAAAAGATCAACTTTGGCCGGTGATCCACTGGGTTTATTGGGAGCGAGTCCATCAGCCCGGAGCCATTTATCCTGACAGACGATTCATCAGGAAGCAGATAGAGGCAATAAGGCAGAGAGGAAGTGTGTGTGTTTCATAGCTGCAGCTCTCATTATTGATATATGTCTATATCTGGGAGCCTCATATCCCCATTATGCACTGCTTCAATTAAAAATGCAAATTAACTTTGAATGAAGAGACATGGAGAGAAGTGTGTGTGTGTGTGTGTGATGGCGGTTGTTTGTGTGTGTGGGCTGTATCTCTGTGAAACAGGTGAGGAGCCGCACTGATGGATTGAACGTTGCTCTGAGCGTTTTTGTGACTATGAAATGGACAATTAATAAACCTCTATTGATGTCAGTCACTCTTTAATGGTAAAATCTCCCCCCGCGCCGAATCTCCCAGTGGTTTGTCCCGACATGTCGAGTGTTTAACGCTTTGTGGCTGCCGTCTGTTCGCCAGAATATGTCTTGGATCTGATAAGTCGTTCAAAATGCTCTTAATCGCTTCGGGGGCTGGGGGCGTCAGTGGGCTGAACAGAGATGCTGAAGTGGAAGGAACAAGAAAAGCCTGGCTACACAGTGTCTGAGAGATATTCAGAGGGTTTGTTGGAGTTGTCAGTGGATTTGGAGGCTGGCAATAACTCAGACATGAGTGTTTTCTTAACCTGGGGTACCGTTGTGCTTCGACGGAGGTTAGTGCCGCTGTGGGCTTTTTCTAAGTTCTTACGAATTCATTTTACACGTGTCTGCAGGACCTTCAGCAGCGTTTAAAGATCAGGGCTGGGTAGGATTGTATACTTTCTAAAAACAAATGTTTCGACCCAACAAAAAACATTAATGCAGCCATTTGCAACAATCTTATTGCGTTATCACAATTTACAATTAAATCATGTTCAACCAACAAACGATAGTGAGTTGGAAGGATTAGACTCTCCTCTGTTATCAAGGGAACGTTTATTCATTAGCAGCTACTTTGTTTTTGTTTGTTTTTAATTTAACCTTTATTTATCCAGGAAAATCTCATTGAGATAGAAAAACAGTTTTTTCAAGAATGTCCTGGCCAAGACAGAAAAATTACAGACAGGCATCACAGTTAAAGTTACAGACAGACGGCACAGTTAAAGTGACAGACAGGCAGCACAGTTAAAGTTACAGACAGACAGCACAGTTAAAGTTACAGACAGGCATCACAGTTAAAGTTACAGACAGACGGCACAGTTAAAGTGACAGACAGACAGCAGAGTTAAAGTTACAGACGGGCAGCACAGTTAAAATTACAGACAGGCATCACAGTTAAAGTTACAGACAGACGGCACAGTTAAAGTGACAGACAGACAGCAGAGTTAAAGTGACAGACAGACAGGTAGTACAGTTAAAGTTACAGACAGACAGCACAGTTAAAGTTACAGACAGGCAGCACAGTTAAAGTTACAGACAGGCAGCACAGTTAAAGTTACAGACAGACGGCACAGTTAAAGTGACAGACAGACAGCAGAGTTAAAGTGATAGACAGACAGGTAGTACAGTTAAAGTTACAGACAGACAGACAATCAGCAGCTATACATATTAGAAAACATGAAATAATCAATTAAACAAAGTTTCCGAAAGAATTTGATCACAACCATAAAAAAAAAAAACAATGATCCCACAGAACATCTACAATCGGATGTTTCTGCCTCCAAGATTCCAAGATTCTCTTACAAGAGACCGACAAACACAGAGACCAAGTCATGACGTTTCAAGTCTTTTTGTAGATGGTTCCAGGTAAAGGGAGCAGCAAACATAAATGCCTTTTTTCCCACTTCACTTCTGAGCCTTGGGACTGACTGAGAGAAAACCTCCTGAGAACGAAGACGGGGTTCCAGAGCTCCTCTGACTGATGAAGGTCAGAAGGTAGGAGGGAAGAAGACAGAGAATAGCCTTGTAAACAATAATACGCCAGTCTTTCAGTCTACGAGCAGACAAAGAAGACCGTCCAACACGCTCACACAACAAAGAGTGAAGGGTGAGAGATCTAAAGTTATTGATGAACCTCAGAGCCTCATGAAAGACAGAATCCAGAGTGTTTAAGCTCTGAGAGAGGCATGAATGTACAAAACATCACCATAGTCCAAGACCCGCGTAGTAGCAGCAAGCAGTCTCTGTTTGGATTCTAAAGAAAAGGCAGGACTTAATCCTGAAATAGAAACCCAGTTTCAGATTCAGCCTTTTCACCAGCTGATGAATATGAGGAGTAAACTAGAGAGATTCATCAATCAAAACATACGAAGATACCTGTAACATTGTAACATGATCATTGATCATTCTTTGACAACAAGGCCTACGATGTCATCTAAGACTATGCTGTCATGTCCAAGAAAAAAAGTCTTTGATCTCTTAATAGATCACATGGAGTTGATTCATATGCTCCAGATTTGGTCTAAATCGGACCGGGTTCAGAAATTATGATCCGAAAACCCTTGGAGGTAAAGCTCCCCCTAGAGTTGGAAATATGCAACTGACCTTTCCCAAAATCAATCCAGTTTTTCTCACATAGGACTTTATACCTTTGATGATCTTGTGACATGTAACTTAATAACATTAATAATTTTGTGACACGTTAACTATCAAGTTAACGTGGCTGTGATGTCTTTGACATGTGACTCCTTTGATGTCATTGTATCATGGAACTTAATGTCATTGATATATTTGTGACATGCTAGCTTGATAGCTGTGATGTCTTTGACATTTGACTCCTTTGATGTCATTGTGTCATGGAACTTAATGTCATTAATAATTTTGTGACACGTTAACTTGATGGCTGTGATGTCTTTGACATGTGACTCCTTTGATGTCATTGTATCATGGAACTTAATGTAATTGATATATTTGTGACATGTTAACTTGATGGCTGTGATGTCTTTGACATGTGACTTCCAGCCTTTGATGTCATTGTATAATATAACTTAATGGCTTTGATGTCACTGGTGTGTGACTTCATGCATTTGAGGTATTTGGGATAATTAACTATTACCTTTTTGCATTCAGAATTGCCACGTTGCCAGAGTTATGGATTGATCTTGCTTGTTTCATATGAGATTTACTTTTCTTTCTTTGCAGTGTTCTGCAATTTCTGCGACTTGTTACTAAGATCAGAGCAGTCCCAACCGTTTTGATGTATAATTTGCATATATCCTTTAAAAGCTGTGTAGTAGCAGATACATGTGAAGAAATGATGAGGAAGAGAACATAGACGCAGAAGAGCAAGAGGTTTACCAAATAGCAGGAAGTGTCCTGAGTGTCGTTGCACTGAAGTTACTTTTAGCTATTGTGTGAAAAAAATTCATGCCTGATGTCTGAAAATGCTCTGATTTGCACAGCTGGTTTCACTTCCAGGCAATAAATACAACAGCGTTTCCTTGCAAATGCAGAATCCAGTGTCTTTGGGAGAAGCACCTGGTTTTCACAGTTCCTATATAAACACAGCCACATCATCGGTACCAGCATCAATATGGGCCCAGTGGTCCCTCTGGTGTGGCACCGACGTCACTACTGACTCTAAAACGGCTACAATATACATTTATACAATCTACACACGACTATTTGTAATGCAACAGCTGAAATAATATTCAGAGTAATGAACATTTATTCTCAACCTTGAAGCTAAAGCCAGTGTCCTTGAGAAGAGAGTAAGTATTACAGCATGTCTTATAGCTCAGTCTTTTTCTTCATCCGACATTAAACAGCATATCGTTAAACCAAAAAAAATAGAAATTCCCTGCTCAGCGTACGGATGACCGATTTCTCTGCAGCTGAGAACAAGCTATTCTTGATTTATGATTAGCACGTCTGACCTGGTCAGGTTAAACATTCGTTAAGTCTCACTGCGGATGATCCAGTACCTGCAGAATTCATTGAATGCTTGGTGTGTCTCCTAGAATGTTCTTTCAGACGGAGAAGAGCTCATGAGGAAATAAGTGATTAATACGGCAGACTTTAAATTGACTTACTGGTATGAATAATTCGTGTTTTTTATCTTGTTATGAGGCACCTGTCAGTGGGCGGGACGTACCATGAGCTGTGATGTCATTGTGACGCATAATGACATCACAGCTCATCCCACACGTCAACATCAGAGCTGGACCATTAAAAGAACGGAAGGAGGTTTTCTCTATGGAGGCTGACGGAGGCAAACACGCTGCAACTTAAGAAAACACATGCAAAAAGACAAAAGCAAATATAGAAATTCATCACATTCAACACATGAGCAGCATTTGGAGAACACGCTGCAAAAACAACACATGAAGAAAACAGACTGCAAATACTACAATACATGAAGAAAACCCACTGCAAATACTACAACACATGAATGAAACAGACTGCAAATACTACAACACATGAAGAAAACCCACTGCAAATACTACAACACATGAATGAAACTGACTGCAAATACTACAACACGTGAAGAAAACACGCTGTAAATACCACAACAAAAGAAGGAAAGCGGGGGTAACCTTGACGACGCAGACAAACTACCTAAACATTGTTGCAGACCAACTTCATTTCTTGTTGGAAACAATATGTCAGTATTTTTGATATTCTGGAAAAAATATGAGAAAAATGTTTCAGGAACGTTTTTAGGTTTTACAAGAAGGAGTTACGAGATAACAAATTTGCCGGATCTCACCAGAATCCAGCGTCTGTTGGATGTGCTGGACTAACCAGGCCGAGCCATGGAGGCCTTACCGGACTTAAATGATACTGCTGTTTGGTGCCGGTACCACACACCGGCCCTCAGGGGCCTGTGGAGTCCATGTTCTGCCAGGTTAGAGCTATTGATCCACTGATGGCTGATCAGTGTTGATCCGGAACCAGGCTATGTGGACCTCTAAGAGTGAGACATTTTCATGTGTGTCCGACGGTGAAATTGAAACACCTGCAGAACCTGGACTGGGCTTTCAAGTTCTGCACCACATTACCCTGCATTATGCACACACCTTGACTGCACGGTTTTAGAAACTGTCGGAACATCCTTGCGGGTATTCACCAGCGGTACAGGGAAGCAGCGGTTCCTCTTTTTTTTTTCCTTCTAAAAATGAAGGTTAAACTGCGTCTCTGTTACCTTGAAATGAAAAACACCTTCTCTGCTCCCCCACCGGCGCCGTGGGCCCACTCGCTTTGATCTCTTCCAGTCAGCCGCTCAGAATAGCAGAGGTGCTGTGCCGGTGTTCGCCTCAGATGGCGGGCAGACATCCGTCCCCTCTCATGTGGCCGTCTGCCCCTCGGCTCAGCCTGTCTGTTCTGGAACCCACCAGGCACCAGATGAATGCGAGGCGCTGCAGCCGGCCCGAAAAGCCCGCGCTCACCGCAGGTATCTCACGGAGGCTCTGGGAAACGCCGCGCTCCCAGCTAAGTCAACTCGGCTGCTTTCCGAGCTCAAATATTTGAGGAGCACTGGATGAAGCCCGGACGCCGCTGGCAGAGCTTCACAGCATCTCAGGTCCAAAACAAAAATGTGGGAGTGGAGTAACGGGCCGAGATGTGGGGAATGTGCGTGTTTATGCACGAGTCCGTGTTCACAGCCTTTCAGGCAGAGATGATAAACGTTTGCTGCCGAGGGAGAGTTTGGGAAGTCTGTATATAACTAGGCCTACGCTGTCCTATCACGTATCCACGGATAGTCCCCAATCCCCTGCGTTGTACAAACAATCACCCTGGTTGAACTCCTCTATTCAACGAGAAGTTATATTCACGTTATATATATTAACTGCTAGAATTTAAATGTAATATATATACGAGATAGATCGGACCTTGATACCGTTCAGATGTTTCAAACTTTGACAAACTTTATAGAACTGGAGCGATTTTGGGAAAACTCGGTTTTATATTTCCGACACTAGGGGGAGCTTCAGCTTCAAAGTTTTAGGTCCATAATTTCTCAACCGGTGGTCCGATTCAGTCCAGATTTCTTGGCATATTAATTGATCGACGGAGTTGTATTATATATATTATATTTTCTCAAATTTTTTTAATAAAAAAAAACATGTTTTTCAGCCATTACTTCCTAATTGTTGCTCTGATTTAGTCCAACTTTGGTGAACATGAATTGACTCCAGGGTGTCTGTCTTGTATAAATGATATTTCACTCTAAAACCTCATATTTTACTCAATGGGGGAGCTTTCTTTCAAAAAATAAATACTTTTTTACGGACAAAACGTTTAACTTGAGGTCTTCCAATCACCGGGATTTTTTGTTCCATGCTGGGGATTGGGGACTTTTCGGGGATATGCCCCTGCTGTCGGGGACGACAGTATAGGACTAGTTCAGTGACGACTGACGTGAACTCAACTCTCTGATTTTGTCAGAACCAGCATAAACCCGTGGGCTCAGCACGCCCCCTTCAGTGAGGCAGAGGTACTGCTGCCTCACCTCCTGCTTTTTCACTACGGTTTTATGTCGGATCAGCGAGACTAAATATGTTAAACACAGACGTGAAATACACGACCTGTTCTATGGAAAGTGAGGACGTATAATAAAAGTGTCTACAAACATTACGTCGGTGACAAACGGTGAGAAAGCAAAAGGTCTCGACCCAGTTTGTGAGGTACTGTTCAATCTGAGATGAGGCTCAGCTCTTAGCCTCGCTTCTCTGTTTGAACAGGAAAAAAAGGCAAATTCAGTGATTTTGATAATATAAAAAATTCATGAATTGAGTGGAATCATACAAAAAATTACATTTATATATATTTATAGCCCATATCAGTAGACAAATATTAATATTATATATTATTTTATCATTACTTGTTTTTTTTACTGTTCATGATGACAGGGGATGCCTTCTGTCATACAAGAGTCTTCCTTGGATGTATTTGATTCTAGTAGTTCATATATAACTCACTAGGGGGAGCTAGCTTCTTCTTCCTCACAAAAACACAACAGCACTGTTTTCCCAACATTACTTCCTAACCATTTGTCGGATTTAATCCAAATCTGGTGGATATGAATGGATTCGAGGAGTTTTATCTTGCATATATCCTATTATACTTTAATTAGAATTAAATATTTGCTCACCAGGGAGAGCTTATTTAATGGTAAACACAGTTATTAGTACATAACTCCTCGTGTGGTTTGAGGCGCCAAGTCAGAGGAATTGCTTGTAGAAAGCAGGGAATTGGGGTCTTTTTCAGGGGTTTTACCTTTTCTACCAGAGACGCCGCCAGTAGACCTTGTTTTCATCATGTTGCTTCTACCTCATTCACTTTTTTTGAGGGGAATAAAATGTTCCTGAAGAGAATAAAATCAAGGCGTTGCAATGAGGGTAGTTTTCTGGAGCATCTTCAAAACTTAAAATCAATCAGTTTCTGTCTCCTGCAGGTATAAACTGTTTATCTGTAGAGCAGCACTGTAGTAAATCCTCAGTTTTCCAGCTTTCTGTGTGATACGGGAACGCTAAAACCGAAGGGCGTGTTCGGGGTGAGGAACTCTAGACCTCCCTCGGCTCTGTTTGTATCACCTTTCAGCTGCAGATTGTATAAAAGCTGTGATAAAGGAGGCCAAGGCCTCAATACCCGACTGTAACATAAGACTATCGTGTTCCCTCTCCTCCAAACGGTGCAACAGACGAATTTAACTTACCCTCACTTTATTAGATTCATCTCCAGATAAAGTTCTTCTTTTATCTTTTACTCTTCATTTAAAAATGTTTTTTGGTCTCCTCCAAAACAGATGTCAGATTTTTAAGATTTTTAGTCTACTACTTTATTTGTCTTTATCAGGCGGGAGTCAGGATGAGTGTCATATTTTTTATATTCAATCATGTACTGCCATCTAGTGGTCAGAAGTTATAGAGGGAAAAAAATCACGACTTCATTCAACGTTTGAAGATTTGTATTAAAAAAATCTCTATGATTATCCCAAAATGTAATTATTATTATTATTTACAAGGAGAAAAACTGGAAGAACTCAAACCTCCATCGCTTACAGAGGGGCTTAGAATCCCACCCACCAAACATCTTATGTGACGCGGTCAGAAATGAATGAATGATGTCCTGAGGCGTATGGGTTTCAGACGTGCTTCTCTACACGGAGATGAATCCCTCTGTGGTCACGTATCTTGTTTTGTTCCTACTCACACTGTCTGGATAGGTCCGACAACATACCAGGGGATATTTTGGGATGTGTTTGACCTCAGCTGACATCCTTTAGGAGAAGCTGAACATGATACAGGCAGTTTTAAGTGAATAGTGGACACCAACAAATCATCTACCTGTCTTTGATATTCTACACAACATTTCTCGACACTTTCTACGGGAATTCCTTGTCCTGTAACTAATTGTATCATAGTATGAATAGATTTATTGTCCTAACTATGTTGTGCCTTCACACACACACACACACAACCACACTTACACACACACTCACACACACACACACACACACACAAACACCCCCCCCAGAGGAAGGCAGTCTCTGGACAGATTAATGCAACACCAGCCCCTGCATTCCAGGCTCACCTGGAGGGAAACCCCACATCCCTCAGGCATCTTGTCTCCTCTCTGCTGTCACTGACCTTCTGTTTTACCCATGATGCAACAGTCTGAGACAAGATTGGTAACGATGTGTGTCTGTGTGTGTTTTGAGTGTGTGTGTGTGTGTGTGTGTGTGTGTGTGTGTGTGTGTGTGTGAGTGAGTGAGTGAGTGAGTGAGAGAAAGATAGAGAGAGAGAATATTTAGATGTTGGATAACTATAAAACATTGAAGGACTTTCTAGCCATTCAGTCCAGCAGATTCTCCTCAAACACGCAGACATTGGATTTTATAGTCCATTTGTTTTGACCTCTGAATAATGTCTCTCTATTCAAAACAAAGAAATGTAAAAAACCTCAACAACAAAAACATTTATGCAGTTAATTATGCACTTTTGACACCAGGGCCGATCCTAGCATGATTGGTGCCCTGAGCAGAATTTGGTTATGGCCCCCCTCCTCACCACCATAATAATAATAATAATAATAATAATAATGATAATCCAAAGCAGCTGGATCTACGTTCGGCTTGGAGACGTCTTCAGGTCGAACAGAAGTCCGGTCGCTTTGAATTCAACCCAACACGGTTCGGCCGTGTGGATTTGATCCGACTCGATTGTTCGCTCATAGTTAATGTTGGTGACTTTCCATCGGTGGATAAAAGTTTTCTTAAATCTGTGTAATACACCTGGATCGCTGTGGCGTTGGGCACTGCGTTTGTTAAGGTCATTATTATGCTAATTTATTGTTCTCATCCGCTCTTTCTCTCACATTTTTGGGCGCTTTGTTTGTGTATCGCCATGGGAACGATGACATCGGTGCTTGTTTTCTCGTGATAATGAGTTAATTTCCTCGTTATCACGAGATAGCGGCAAAAAAATGGTTACCTGCCAGGTTGTTGATTGTACTTGAAACCTTTACGGCCTGTGAGCCACTTCAGTCGAAGTCAGTGAGTCCTTGAACTCACCTTCAGTTGGACAGGAGGGACAAGGAGGGGCGGAGGAGTCAAGAACGAGGGGAGGAGGGAGGAGGGAATGTGGAAGGAGACATGGGAGACGCGGTCAGCAAGTTTTAAGGGAGGATAAATACAGTTTAGAGAAATCTTTCTCATTGAAGCCGTTTTAATGAATACATGAAAGAGTTGATTGATGTCCACGCCGGAGGACGTCATGGCGACTCTTTCAAAATGATGCAGAATTGAAAGGAAAAATTACGATTCACTTTCCTTTCCCTCAAAAATAAACATAAAATTGAAAATACTGCTATTTTCAATAATTCATTCATGAATGGGTAAACGCTTCTCTCAAAATGTTATTACATGTTGATAACATTAATAAAAAAACATTTTACATGCAATAATGTGGTTTTTTATATATATATTTGAGTGTTAAAAGAATTAGAATTTTACAAAATGAGTCTCTTTCTTTAGAGTACTGCAGGAATATTTACCAAATACACCAGTAAGTTACCCACTGAAGCAGGATTTGGGTATAAAGCCTTGCAATAGGACAAAAAAATGAGATTTAAGAATTATTATTTGTTATTATTGTTTGTTATTAATGAATTATTAATTATTATGACTTATCTTATTTTCAGTATTCCTAATTTAAGTGACTTATAAAAAAATATATTTACCAAAAAATTACTGTCGCCATTAAAAAGCAATACAAGTGGGAAAAAAAGATGGAGATGTAAAAAAAAAAAAGAAAATGTTAAAGCAGAGACAATAAATCTGTCTAATCGGTTCAGCTGCAGAAACGATGTCCTTTAATTCTTCCTGCTTGATGATTTGTTGATGACGATGGATTGTTAACAAAATAATATGAATTAAATGACTTTATAAGGCATTTTATTCCTACTAAAAAAAAAAATGTCTTTGCAAAGATCGGAGTTTTACTGAAGTTTAAATTTAAGCTGAAATAAATGAATCAAAAGACAAAAATCGCTGGAAAATCTTTGATCTTGAATCTTTTGACTTTTTTGTGTCCAGCAGGTGGAGGTCACGCTTCATTCCTCCGGCCCAGCACCCTTCTTAATAACTCATAAAACAAACACTGCTGTTACATTTCAACCACTTGTCATGAACTATATCAATAATGACATCAGAAGGGAAACATTCACGTCATTAAAAACACATTATTGAGATAATATTGCTTCATTTCATCACTGTTTCGATCTCTAATCAGTGTTTGGCCGCATGGAAAGACTTTGCTTCACTCTTTCAACATCTCCACTCCAAACGGAGCAGAAACAACGTTCGGCTGCTGCCGAGGACCTGGAGGACGAAGAATCCGGCGGCTGTCTGATATTCTGCGGCGTCAGCTCATCCGTCCTGGTCGTAATCTTTTCTCCAGCCTCAGATGAAACCCTAAATCAGAGCCGTGCCTCTCGGCTTTTTCCCCGAAACGGCCGCTATTCCCAGTGCATTCATTTGCAATTCACTTCTACCGTCCCTTATTCATATGATATATACACGGAATTCCCAAAGAGATGATAGAGACGGTGAGGGATGGGGGTGGGGGGGGGCACACAGATGGGCAATTTATCAAGCTGACTACTTTTTACGGGTTCCTGTATGGTTGGTGGGCCGGATGGATGACGGTAACCCAACTCTTACTGTAACTAACAGAAATCAAGCTTTTCCCTCACATGACTGTCACTGAGACCCCCCGGGGGGGTTGTGTGTGTGTGTGTGTGTGTGTGTGTGTGGGTGTGTGTGTAGATTATATTCCTAATAAATACTTTCCAGCCACCTCTCTCTCTTTCTATGGTTTCAGTTTGACCCCCTAGAGGCAGTGGCTATCAGAGGCGGTCCTGACCCACCTGACCCCCGGGGGAGGGGGGTTTCAGGACCATAGCTGGACTTCACAGGCCCCCTTTGATGGCGGCCTCAGAGCGCTCAAATGCTGCTACCTTCAGATTAGAGTCCCTCACATTTGTTCAAATTCTCTTTTGGACATTAAAAGACTCATAGGAGGGGGGCGGACAGGCACCGCAAATATAAAACACATATAATAACGCTCAAAATAATAGAGTAGAATAAAACTAGCAAAAGCCCAAAACCTCCGCCGAGGCCCAACAGAACCTCAGGGTTTAGGGAAAATTCCTGCAGAATTTCTCGGTTCATGTCTGAGTTATTGGCAGCTTATTAAAGCTACCGACAACTCCAACCAACTCTCTGAGTGTCTCTCAAACACTCTGGAGCCGCTCGTCTCCTGCGCCTTAACCTTCAGCGTCTCTGTTCAGCCCACTGAGCTTCACCCCTAAAGAAACATCAAAGGAATCAAAGGAAAAAGGCCTTTTATAGCCAGATTGTGCCCTCGCGGCTCCAAACGGCTTATTATTATATTTTAAAAACACGTGACGTCACCAAAATGTTATTAAGCTAACATACAAACAGACAAAACCGACTTACAAACATACAACCAGACAAACGCACAGGAGTGAAAACATAAAAACTTTGGCGGATTTGCTAGAGGGCGCTAGAGATAAAAAAAAAATTAAACCAGAGAATGTTGTTTTTAAGTTCGTCCAAACAACATCTTGTGAGAACCGGCTAACTACGAGGGCTAAAGCTGAACTACGGTGACTTGAATGTTCCTGCGGTTATTTAGGTGTTTAAAGGAAGGTAGTGACAATAGTAGCAGAGATTAGAGAGACTTTTTCACATGTGATTTTAACAATATAGTAATTTAAAATACTCCATACACGACTTTAAAACGCAGATATAGCGTTTTAAATTCATGAGGTTGGTTTTGGCCCTCGGCGAAGTTTTGCACTCTCTGGGTGCTTTTTTTCCGTTCTTGTATACATTTTGATGTTGTAAGTCTTGACACTGGAGTAAAGAAATATGTTTGTTTTCCTAAACGTCTCTAGGTGGGTTAACACGGAAAGCCTAATTCCGATTAGATTCGGAAAAGACGTCTAATCGGAAAGGAAATGTCGCACCTTTCCGAACGGAAAGAACGTTTCGGATTGAGATTTCATTCCTTTGCAAGGAGGTAGTCAAAATCCTTTCCGATAACATATTTGGACGGTTAGATGGGTGAAAGGTCACTTCCGCGAACGCCATCTTTGTCGTATTCTTCTAAACATCGGGTCAGCAAAGATCAGAAATCATGTAAACAGGCGAGCGGCGCTGCATTTCGGAAAGGTTTAATTCGGAAAGGAGAAAAGTGTCACATGTAAACCCACCTACTGATACTCAATGATGTTCAACCAAATCTACAGCAGGGTCCCAAAAAAGATTCTCAGATGAAAACAATTTGTTCTCACTGATGTTCAAACTGGTTCTTATCTCAGGTGTCAATGCGCTCACCTGAATCACAGTTCAACGTTAAAGGAGCTGCTGTCTGCCCTGAGGACCCGCTATCAGCTGTCTGCTCTGTTTCCTGAACCAGCCCATCACACACACACACACACATGCACACGCTCTCACACACACACACGCCCACAAACACACAGACACACACACACACACACATGCACACACTCACAGACACACACATGTACACTCTCTCAGACACACACACACGCTTACAAACACACTCTCAGACACACACACACGCCAACAAACACACAGACACACACACATGCACACGCTCTCAGAAACACAGACACACACGAACACACACTTACTCTCAAACACAACAACACACACATACACACGCTCTCAGACACACACACACTCTCAGACACACACACAAACATGCGCTCCCACACACAACGACACACACTCACACACACGTACAAAAGCTCACATACACGCACACACATGCAATGAATCAAACATGCTCTCAAACAGACAAAGACATGCGCTCACACGCACGTACACACACTCAAACACCAACGCACACACCCGGTCACACAAACACAAAAACCCACATGTACACTAACACGCTCACAAACACACAAACTCACACAGACACACACACAGACAGACAAGACACACATACACACACACGCTGACACACGCTCACTCGCACACTCAGACACACGCTCACACACATACACTCACACGCTCTCTCACACACACACACACACACACACACACATTCGCTTATACTCACACATGCTCATGAACACACACACACACTCAGACACACACACACACACTCGCTTATATTCACACACGCTCATCAACACACAAACACGCAGTCTGCCTTTTGTCAGTCGTGTGATTTTGTATAGTGATGAAGCAGACGTCCCGGACATGACAGACACACAGACACACACACACACACACACATTCCCTCATGCTCACACACACACACACATACACACACATACACACACACACTGTCTGACCTCTTGCCAGTCGTGTGACTTGGAAAGGGATGAATCGGACGTCCTGGACACGACAGATTTGAGTCCGCTCTGATCTTCAGGCTGGTTCTGGTTCTTCCACCCGTTGCTGATGCATGAAACTGAAACCAGTCACACCCAGACAGTCGCTCACTTCAGCGGAGATAACCGGAGACGGTCCGGCCCCGCGACCATGACATCATTTGGAATAGAGAGTCCTCTGTCTTCTGCGTTTCTCTGATTCTCTAATCAGCCGTCTCTGGACGGAGGAGACGGGATCTTGAGTCCGACTCAGGTCTTTGGTCAGCCGATGAGATCTGAGCTGTTATCCTGTTCGGACTTTTTTCCTTACTCCTTTGGACTCTACATTCCTGAACTGATGATCAGCAGCTTATATCTTCTGAGAGGATTTAAGACTTATCCTAAACTATTGTTACGGAGCCTGTTGCTTTACTGCACGTAAATAATCTGATGTTAAGTCTTTACTTACCCTCCTATACTCTATTTCAGGTTCTGCATGACTGTTCTTTATTTCTATATGAAGAAGAGGACTGATTTGTGGAAAGGTTGGTTGTGTATGAGTTTCTAAGCCATTGGCTTGATTTCGTCTGAATTTGGTGCATATGGATCCATTCAAGGAGATTTATGTTGTATTTTACTCAAATACTTCATATTTCACCCACTAAGGGGAGCTATTTATGAAAAACGTTGTTTTCAGACATTACTTCCTAACCGTTATTCTGACATTTCTATCTATCTATCTATCTATCTATCTATCTATCTATCTATATAGATAGATACTTATTATTATTAGTTTAGTCTACTAGTTCATATTTTACTCACTAGGGGGAAGATTTATTTAAAAAAAATACTTTTCTGACTTCCCAAACATTGGTACAATTTAGTTCAACCTGCGTACGAATCGGCTGAGGAGATCTATCTGGTGTATATCATATTTGACTCTAATAGTTTATAGTTTATTCACTAGAGGGAGCTCTTTTATGAAATTATTTTCTTTATTTCTCATAATTAATTATGGGAGTTCAATCAGGGGGAGTGTCTGTCACAAATCCCCTGCGTAGTACAACTGGGGAATATCCCTTATCTTTAGTTTTGCGTGATTTTTAATTATGGGAGGAGGTCAGATTACCTGAAGGGACCCCACATAAACACGAGTAGACATACGCCGTCAGTGTTTTTTAGTCTTATTCACACCTTTGCATCCATTCAAATAGTGTGAGCAAAAAACAGAGGCATGCATGTGCAGTACTCTCATCATGCAGAAAGTGATGGAGGGAACATAAAGGCCATGTCCTTGACGGCAGTCAACCATAATAATGTGACCGTCTCCTCATCGGTGGTATCAGCAGTGGTGATCTGTGAGTAACTCGGACCAGTGAAGAACTTTATTGATCAGAGTAACGGTCATTATGTGTAAAGATTCTAGGATTGCCCGCACGTTTTAGTACGGTTGAACAATTAGCTCTAATTTCTTTTTAAGTAGGTTATTATGTGCTTATCATTTGGTATAGTGACTGCGCAGTCAGCGGTGAAAGTGGGGTGATAATTCTACTGCCTCACTTTTGGCTGAGATGAAGAGTGTTTTGCACTGATAAGATAAAATCACGGCCGAATATTCATGCAACCGACTGTAAGTTATATATGTTGGATATTAAGTGGGCTCAAAAAGCTCTGTATTGATGCAATACACAAGATCGTTGCATCGTCTCATCCTTAGCCAAACTGATCCTGCGTCTCACAATAAGGATATCTGAAAATATGAGGCAAAGATTCAAACGTAGCCTTCAAAGGTAAGAAAGAAAGAAAAAAAATCATTTACAAGATATTAGATAGCACACCTTTCCGGGAATACTTTTCAAACAAGGACAGGGGCAGCACTTTGTGTGACACTCTGCAGAAAGCAGGTTGGAAGCCGGGAACACAAAGAGCCCATTCAACCAGCGGGGCAGAAATATCCTTTCAACACAGATGCCATATCTCCAGCCACAAACGGGACACTCCAAAGAGACGTGGTAATAATAAGCATGGAAAGTTTCACGAAGCCAGACACAGCCCAGGTATGTGTGGCCGAGAGAAGAGGGAATTAAAAAGCAACATTGGAATGAAATGAAGCAGCTCTCCCAACTAAACCACTAACTTGAGGTCAGATTTATTAAGGGCCACTCAAGGGAATGCACTGCTTTTCGGATTAATCACATTTACTTACGGTCGCCTCCGCAGAAAAACTCCATGCTGGCAGTGACAACGGACGAAGGCGCTACAATTAGAGGGAAAGTCTTTTCCTAAACCTATTTTCATCGATCACGCCGAGCAGAAATCACACACTCGCGCACGCACATGTTTTTTCTGTCACATTTGTGATGAGGAGAAGACGGCTGTGTGCATCCTGATGTCACATTAAATAGCCTCGCATAGGGGGGATCGTGGCCAGCGCCGCGGGCCGATATTTGCGGCTTGTGCAACAAATGGACCGTAGTTCCAAGCAGCTGTGAAAGCAATTGTCTAATTACAGATAAAGTCTGCATCTCCTAAAGCAACACGCGCAGAAGGGTCTGTCAACGCAACGTAACGTCCTGTAGAAAAGGGGAAAAGTGGTCGTTGAACTCTATTACGGGAAAATACAAAGGGGGCCCATCTTAACGATGGTTGAGGTTTGTTTTTTCCTTGTTTTTATTGCAACCATTGAGAAATTTACTGCTGAATTAGAATCACGTCCCGCAGGTGTAAATTTAATCCGCTCCGGATGTGGTGGTGAAGGTCTCGGTTTTTACATGAGTCATAAAACTTTAACTCTAATTAACTGTAATTATTCTAAAGGGAATTCATCTGTGGTGTTGGGATCAGATTGGATCGGGCCCTGGCATCCGTTTGTGGTTTTTTCTCGATGTGTTGTGCGGCTCTGCTGCAACATACAGCTAAAAATAGAGGGTGTAAGAGGATGAAAAGATGTTCTGACACCTATCTGCAGATATCAAACAGGATGAACAGAGTTCTTCGTCAGTACACTTGGCAGTGAGTGGGTATAATCTCCCGTCACCTCACAGACACCAGGCCTCAGTGAGGGTCTTTGCAGCTTTTATCCCTCCCTCTCAGTTTGACTGTGAGCGCAAACGTATTTAGAAAGTAGAAAACAGCGCTGGACAAAAGTCTGTTCACCGTTAAGAGGAAATCCTTCCTCTTAACGGTTAACTTGGGTCAGTACCTGCTAGCTTGATGCAAGGAGTTGCTAGTAACAGTCAGAAAAGAAGAAAAGCGCCTCCTGGTAACTCCGGTGATGATTAATTTATCTACTCTTAGAACCAGGAACCATCTAGATTTGTTAATATCTGCAAATTCACCATGTGGATAGGAGCTCATCTTAATGTTCAACGCGTTAGGAACTGTGGTAGGAGCAAAGTTTGGACCCATGCGCAGAGGCAATGGAGGCAATGGAGGCAGAGCAGATGCAGTTGAGTGATTTAATTATTCAGTCCAAAATCCGAAAGGCACTATGGAATAATTAGTTGAGGGTCATAAGAAAACAAACACCGGAGTCATTAACAGGCCATCCGCCCAGATTCGGTCCATTAGACTGAAGACGTCTGGTGGATGACCTGAAGGCTAGATAGAAACCTTGAGGCACCGGAGGAACTCCTCCGGGCCCCCCTCCAAGCAGCCGGCAGTGAAGGTGGTGATGATCCTCCTGAGGCCGAGCAGGAGGCCAGCTGTGAAGGCGGTGAGGAGGGGACCACTTTAGGGGTTGCGAGGTTGACGAGACCCTTCACGGGGCCAACGGAGAGGACTAGACCTCTTTGGGCTGTCTGGCTGACAGTCGGTAAAGACTTTTAACCAGGGGTCTGTGGCACTCGGGGGGAAAGAGTCACGGTCTGAAGCAATGTGGGGCAAAGAAGTCGGGGTCTGAGGCACTGGGGGGCTCGGAGTGGGGGTCTGAGGCATTACGGGGCTCAGAATCGGGGTCTGCGGGACTGGAGACCAGAGAGTCAGAGTCAGGACCAGGGTCTGAAGTACTGGGGAGCACAGAGCAAGAGTCCCTGGGGATCAGAGTTAATGTCGGGTCAAAGGAGGGTTGGGCCAGGTTCCTCAAAAAAGACAATCCAGGTCAGCACCAGCTTCAGGGACACAGCCAGCTCCCTCAGGTGATGATGCTGGCTGAGGGTTAGCTGGTAGGAGGCTAACCGGCTCAAGGACTGTAGCAGACTCAGAGCTAGCAGGCTCTAGGCTAGCAAATACGGGGTATTGAGGTGGAGGAGAACTTGCGGGCCTGGGCCGAGCCTGCTGGCAAGAGCGACCGGGTTCTCCACAAAATGTCCTGAGTCACTTTGGCATTAGCTCTTCAAACATGGCTTGGCTGAAACCTCCCTGCGTGCAATACGGAGGGTAGCTTGTCGTACTTCTCATGAGTTCGTTTCCACTCCCCATAGAGGCTGATGAGTGAATACACCAAGTCATAAAGTTCATGGTCCATTAATGTGTCCACTGGGTCTATTCTGTCCAGTTCGTAATGTTAAGAATGTGGAAGGAGAAAAGTTTGGACCCTCTTGCAGACACAATGGAGGAAGGCACAAGCAGAGCTGAAGCAATTGAGTGATTTGATTATTTAGTCCAAAATCCAAAAGCACTATTGAATAGCCGGTCCAGAGTCAAATCTATAAAATCTGTCCAGGAGAAAGACAATCCAAAAATCCAAAATAATACACAAGGGGTACGGCAGGCGAAAGAACAGGAAGAAACTAAACAAACACTAGGATTATACTAACTAGAGAAGACCGAGAGTTCTTACTCTGAAAAAGCACGAGGAAAAGGAATGGTTTTGACGTGAGACGGGTAACATTAACGACAAACTGGCACAAAAGGAAAGGTGAGCACAGACGAGACAATGAGACACAGCTGGAGCGGAAACACAGGTGAACATGATGAACAATCACAGAAGAGGAGAATAGAAACAACACGGAAAAAGACAAACACAGAGAGGGAGAAGGAGCACTTGTGCTCCTTCTCCCTCTCTGTGTTTGTCTTTTTCCGAACCTCCCCCTACTGCCAACATGACCAGACCCTGAAGAATCCGAGGAAAATGGAGCTAAGTGAAATGAAATATTGTCTTTATTTTCTATATGTGTTGAAAAGAGATCTTATGATGTTTGGGAAACTGAGACGTTGCTAAAAACGATTTAAATGATGATCCAATTAAAAGTAGGTGTTGTGTTTGATTATGTCTGTCAAACTAAGCCAACACTGTCATCTCCCACAGAAAGGTTATAACCCCCCGAAAAGTCTCCAATCCTCTAATCCAAGCTATGTGAAGTTTGTCCACAGTATTTCAATTATAAAAAAATAGCAGCCCCTCTGGGTAAATGATGAACTTCTCAAGTAAAGTATGATCTTTAGAAGATTGACCTCTTCCAGTCGATTCATATGTTAATTATATCAGGAAAAAAGTGCTTTCCGTAGAAGAGCTCCCCCTACTAAGTAAAATATGAACTTTTGGATATGATATGATGATGATATTGAAAATCTAATTAAATGTGAAGTTGTGTCTAAAAAAACAGTGTTTTTCATTAAAAAAACAACAACTCACCTAGTGAGTAAAATATGAACTATGAGAGTAAAATGTGATATAGACATGATAGTTCTCCTCAAGTTGATTCATATGCAGCAAATATGGTCTAAATCACAGCATTGGTTGATAAATTATGGCCCGAAAACATTTGGAAATTAAGCTCCTCCCAGAGTCGGAGATATAAAAACAAACTTGCCGAAAATCAATCCAGTTCTTCCTCGCACTGAAATCTATGTGGGTCTCAAATTCGAAGGTGATCCATGAAATACATTTTGCGTTACCGCACTAACACAGGGATTTTCGGGGATATAATAAGTCGTCCACCACTTGAAGACAGTAACTCCCCGACTAAGTATCATATTTGTACTTTTTTCTTTTATTTGAGAAGTCCGTTTTTTTCATATAGTCAGTGTTTACTTTGAGAATAAGATTAAAAAAATTAATTTATGAATGATACAAAACTCCACCAGCTAAAACATTACAGGTTAATTAATCATAATAATCCTCTACAAAATGATTGTTGCTAACAGGAGCAATAGAATACGATATAAAAGCTAATCAAGATTAATTCATCTGAGACATTTGTTCACCCTGAAGGACCGCAGGTTGCCCTAGCGCCACTAAGGCTGCACATTATCAGCGCAGCAAAGACCAAATAGCTTGCGGCAGTGCCAGCGTTGGATCACAGTTCTCAGTTAACAGGCAGATTCTGGATTGCATCTGGCTATTTATCCAGCTCCAAGGTGACAAGGAGGCTGTGGTAAAAGCACAAGAGGGTGCTAGCCGCCACACCGCATCAGGAAAACACTGAACGTACGCTAAGGGATCTCATGGGATACCAGTGGCCGCAAAACTTTTCATTCAATGTGAGGTTCTAGTCCAAGAAGTTCATTTCTCAAGTTTGAACATTGCACCAGGAATGTATGAATGAGGTGTAGAGTGAAATGAAGATTTATATGAAGTATTGATTGCATCATATAAGGTCGTATTATATTTGATCGATTTTAGAGAGTAGAGTTGAGGAGTCATCATCTCAACATTTTCCTGCACATGGCATTAAAATATATGCGGAACAAGTTGGTTTCCTGATCGGAATGTAAAGGGTCCATGGCTTCTATTTAACTTCTAAATCTTTGACTCTCCATAAAATGACATCATTTGGTCAAACACATAGTAAAAATACCTGAGCTATGAAATGATTTAAGATAAAAAGTTGTTTATTTTTAATGAATCTATTTTTAATTAGATTAGCTCAACCTTTTGATAGAGTAGGTTTCAGAAAACTTTTTCACTCTTTTTGACTCCGACACTTTTTTTGGGGTGGTTGTATGAAAAGTTGCATCATTTGGTTCAGTAAGTCCTCACATGTTTTAATATGCCAAAAAAAAAGTACTACTTTTGGAATTTGACTTTTCCCAATTGCCATGGTTAAAACCTCCTTTATCTGTGGTTGCTTTGACCTGTGGTGCCCCCCAGGGCCCCCTCCTTGCCCCTTACTCTTTATTATATACACACTGCTACCGGGTCATATTATGAACAGGTTCAGTCACTTGGAACACGTATTTCATTATGAAATAGAGATGTTAAATATGCTCAACCACACATTTGAGATGGACAGTAAACAAGTCGAGAATCGTAATAAATATGTGCCAAACAACATTTTGAGATAGCCATTTTCACTTTATAAAAACGAGATGAGACCACACGTTTCCATAGCAACACCGGCCGAGGTTTAAATCCATATCCGTGGTTCTGTGGACTTTTGATGCGTTGGTCTCCTCTGGTTGCCTCGCGTTCCTCCCACAATCCAAAAACGTGCATTACGTGAGATTTGATGACTCTGAATTGCCTGTAGGCGTGAATGTGGGCATGAATGGTTCTTTACTATGTGATGAACTGCTGACCTGTCCAGGGTTTACCATTACTCTCATTCAATGTCAGTTTGGATTGGTTCCAGCGCCCCTGTGACCCCGGGGTAAAGATAAGCAATTACCAAAAATGGATGGATGGATGGATGGAGTGATGGATGGATGGATATGTGTCCCTATCTGCCATCCCTGTGATGAACTGGCGACATGTCCCGCCTCTCGTCTAATGTCAGCTGGGATGGGATCCGGGTAGGCTCAGTATAAGAGGTTATAAAGGAACGAATGAATGAGGAAGAGTTGCAAACTTTTCTTTCAACTGCCATCCTTTCAGTCTTTTTTGTTGCTAAATATGATTTATTACTTAGAAAATGATTGAGCTTAGTGAAAGTGAGTAACAGCAGTATTTCTAGCTCTAATGACGTCAGTTTCAACAGTCAGTTTTAATTCGAATTTAATAAGAGAGAAAGTGACGGTGAAAACAAGAAGAGGAGAGGAGAAAGAACATGATGAGGTGAACCTTCCATCCGACCCTGTAGTGACCACTGGGTATTGGCTCGTTGTTTATTATCGATAGTGATTTATTATTAAGCAGATGATCTGCCGATTCCCAAACACCATCCACGCCTGACTTGACAAGCTGAGACATTGACGACTCCACCAGCCAGCCGAAGTTCAACTGAGGCCAGTTCACATCACTGCAACAATATTATACTGCGTCACCTCATCCAGAATGTTTAGTCTGAAACGATCTTCAGTAAGTTATTGAAAGTCGTTCTCAGGAGTATCAGCTTGTTGCATTTGTTGATTAGCTTTTAGCTTTAACTAAACGAAAAGCAAAAACAAATACTGATGAGAATCTCACTTAATATGTGTGATAGCGCTTTAATACTTTCAGAATGTCACATGATGGCATGAAAGGAAAATTCATTGTGTCCATTTGTGTCCAGGGAACTGTTTTTTTTGTGAAAAAATGCTCCCCCTAGTGATTAAAATATGAAGTATTGGAGTAAAAAACAATGTATACACGATAGATCTCCTCGAGCCAATTAATATTCACCAAATTTGGACAAAATCACCCCAACGGTTGAGAAATTAGGGCTCAAAAAGCTCCCGCTGGTGTCAGAACAATGCAACCGACCTTTTCCCAAATAAATCCAGTTCTTCCTCGCACTTACGTCTATGTGGGTATAAAATTTGAAAATTATACATCAAAGAGTTTTTGAGTTATCCCGTAAACAGAAATAATTTGCGGAAGACGCGGCGATGACAATTATATATATATATATATATATATACAAAGTGTAAGAAATGTAGTGGCAGTTTAATGTTTATGAGTATAACAAGAGTTTGAAAAATATAGACCAGCTTCATTTGTGACAACAGTGTTAAACTCTGAGTGTCTGCCTCCTTTACAGAATGACATTCGATAAAGTACCGGTTATGGGAAAGGAGGGAGTTATTAAGTAAGTCTTCACATTTTTGTGTCATGAGTATTCATGGCAAAAAAAAAATCTTTAATATTAATGGAAAGCCACCTCTAATGAGCTATAAAATCTGATCTTGGAAATCATGACCACAGCCACAAAAATACAACATTTATTATCTTACAATAAGTGTAATTTTCTTGATACTGAACAGAAACATTCAAATGTAATGGAAGAGAATTTCATTTAGGATCAAGTAGCAGTCGCAGAGAAAGTTGAACAGTCATTGTTGGTTATGGCTGCAGATAAAAAGTATGATATCAACATACCACTACTACCTAGCAGTTGAGCAAAAAGAATCCTTACACAGATGTTCCGTGACACGCAGCGGAGGTTAGAACAACTCATTCCAAACACGATCAAAATTTCTACATGATATCCTGAGACTCTAACCTCTTGCCGAGAAACGGCTCACAGGCAGCTTCACAGAAAGTGTTTTTGTAACTTGTACAATGATAACAATAGACTCACAATTCAGACTGAAATGCTGTATTTTGGGCTTGTGGAGATAAATTGGACAGCATGAGATTATTTTGTTCTAGCTCACAATGATGGCCAGATGATTATTTCTCAGTGTTCCATTTAACGACAGTATGTCTCGCCATAAATGACTTTTTCTTCTTCTTCTATTAGCTGTTCCCTTTAGGGGTCAATAAACCGGTTCAGCAGTTTCCATTTTACCCTGTCCCCTGCATCTTCCTCTGTCTCACCAACCAACTGCAGGTCCTCTCTCACCACATCCAGAAACCTCCTCTTGGTCTTCCCCTTCTTCTCCTGCCCTGAAGCTCCATCTCCAGCATCCTTCTACCAGTGGATCCACTATCCCTCCTCTTCACGGGTCCAAACCATCTCAATCTGTCCTCTCTAACTTTGTCTCCAAAACGTCTAACATGGCCTGTCCCTCTGATGTCCTCCTTTCTTAATCTTCCATCCTCCTCACTCCCAGAGAACATCTGAACATCTTCAGCTCTGCCTCCTTTCTTTTGGTCAGAGCCGCGGTCTCTAAACCATCCATCAGAGCTGCTCTCACCACCATCTTGGAAACCTTTCCCTTCGCTCCCGCTGCTGCTCTTCTGTCACAGATAACTCCTGCTACTCTTCTCCACACTCCCTGTTGCTCTGAACAGTTGACCAAATTCCAGCGCCTTCTCCACCTCTACTCTTTCATCCTCCCCTTTCCACCTGCCTCAATTTCATTCACAAACATTTATTCTGTCTTGCTACGACTAATTTTCATTCCTCTTCTCTCCAGCGCATACCTCCACCTCGCCAGCTTTTCTTCGAACTGCACCCTACTCTCACTACAGATCACAGCGTCATCTGCAAACATAGTAGTCCACGGAGACTCCTGCCTGCCCTCATCTGTCAGTCTGTCCATCACCAGAGCAAACAAGAAGGGGCTCAGAGCCAATCCTTGGTGCAGTCCCACCTCTACCTTGAACCCATATATCACTCCTACTGCACACGTCACCATTATTTTACTGCTGTCAAACATATCCTGTATCACTTTAACCCGTGTCCTGTTACAAACTTGTCTGTTAATATCACAATTCCTCCCTCGTCTGTTATGTGATACAGACGCTTTCTCTTCATCCAAGGTTCCAAAGTAGTGTATTTTTAGTGCTTGTTCCAAGTTCAAATTAATGGGGAGGGTTGTGTCAGGAAGGGCATCCGAGGTAAAACCCAAGCCAAATCAATGAGGAACATGAAAGTGATTTCCATTTATGACTCTTTAGATGGTTTAAACCCTACAAATCACTGGAAAGAAAACGTATATTGATACTGCTCAAATTTAGCCTCTGCAGTCATTTTTCCAAACTGTTAACCCCAGGTGGACATTATATTGAAATCAAAAACATACAGATGGGATTGATAAGTCTGTGGCCGGAGATAGAATGAGTTGAGTTAAAGAACCTTGGTGTGGTCATCTGCTACCTTGGTCTCAAAGGCTTATAACTCCAGGAGATGCGTGAGGACATGAGAAAACACTTGTCCTTCTCACAGCATCCTGAAAAAGTGGGCTGCTGACTTCCAACATGAAAGGGATAGCCTGGAAGCGATCCTGAGAGGTTTCTTAAGCAATTTGTAACTATGGATGAGAATGGATGGAGCCACCACTTCCAGCCAGAGACATAGGAACAACCCAAAGAGTGGGAACTCCCAGAGCGTGTGCCACCAAAGAAAACTACATTTTTAGATCTCAGCAGGCAACAGAACGGGTTCTGTTCTCTGGGATGTGGAGGAAAAGAAGCTGGTGGACTACCTGGAAAACGGTCACACTAAAACAGGTTCTTACTCAGCTGATTTCTTTAGACAGTCAAGGGAGACAATGAAGAAGCTGGGAAGTTGGATAGTTGACAAGAGGAGCCCTCCAGATGCAGATTTCATCACATTGAACATTCCCCCTATGCACCAACTTCACCTTCTGACTTCTATCTCTTCCCCAAAAGAAGTGAAAGCTCAGTGGCCTTCATTTTTTTGACTCTGAAAATGATATAATTGCTGCCACAATCCCCTTTTTGGTGGCCCCAGATGTTGACAGATGTTGGGATTTGTATGATCTACGGCCCCTTGACAAAGTGCATAAATAGTCAAGGTGACTATGTTGGAAAATAAAAGTGTCAGGGCAGATATATTATCCTTTTAGTGTGGTTTTCCAACCAGCTGGGTCATCACCCTCTTAAGTTTAACCTGGATTACTGAGTAGCAACCGCAGTCATCAATTACCCTTTAATGTCCAGTTTGCACTCATTTTGAGTCTCTATTTCTTATTGAACAATGTGAGTGAACCTGTCAACTACATGATCCAGTGACAGCTTGTATATGCTTAAGAGTAAGGGACCAAGGATGGAGCCCTGGGAGACATCGCAGGTATAAGGAGGCCTTAACCATTGCTTTGGAGAAAGTCATATTCGATAAGTGAGATGTGGTACTGGGAGACCACCTAGGGGTTTTATAATATGAACTGCAGACGCCACCAGATTAACCTGATCTCCATGTATGGAAAGTTTCTCCTGAGGACCAAAGCTTTCTGACATATGGTGTAAAAGAACAAAATAGAGAAAGAGCCAGCATGATGGAAGCAGAACTTGGTGGTGGAAGACTGGCTGATTCAGTGGCACTCTGTGATTTTAGTTTAGAAGTTTGAAACATTTCAACCACACATTTGTTGTTAATTATCTATTTGGAGGGTCCAGGTGCATGCGGTGATGTATGTTTTCTTTTTTTTGTTACTGTTTTTGCAAATGGAGAACAGAAGTTGTGCGTCATTAACAAGACCACAAATGTTGTACAGCCAAAATAATGTGTAACGTGTAAGAATATCTGCTTCACCAGCTTCTGACGCGATTGGTTGTGACTGACAATTCTGTGGTTATAAGTGATAATTGTTTGTGATACAAAAGTATATAAAGGTGAAGTCATTTAATATCTCATAAGACTCTCAGACTTTGATTTTTAAAATCCATCATTATCAAGGATGGACTCCGACCGAGGAAGTCTTCACATGCCAGAGTCAGGGAAATTAACTTCACTTTGTTGTTAATTAACAATATTTTGGACCCAAAAAGACCAACTCAGATATTGAAAACGTTCCCAAAGTTCTAAAAGATTGTTTACTGTGGACTTTTGAGAAGATGGATTACGTAATGGGATGGAGCAGCTGTGGCGCTGGGCAGACGGCTGAGTGGGATATTTGCAGACTCAAGAGCCAGAGATAATAGACTGGGTCTGGCTGAAACTACAAGAGTATTAAGATCCTCAATGATGAGAAATTGGGTTTCCTCACAGGCACTTATGTTGCAAATCCTTGTGAGTTTGTTTCTGCATGTTATTTCTTTTGGTACGCACACAGTTTGTGTGTGTGTGTGTGTGTATTGTGTGCGTGTGTATGAATATACAACACTGCTTATTATAAAGCATGTATTAGTTTTATTATGAACTAATCCCCCCCAAGATTAAAAGGAGGGCAGAAGAATTATGACGAAAAAATTACATTAAAAAATCCAGGTCCAGTTTGAAAAGGCCTGTAACTCAGTGGAATTGAAAAGTCATTAAATGACTTTAATAACTTTTTAAGCCAACAAACTGGAAAGTGTGTTGGCCTAAAAGAAACCATCACAGGTGTGCAGCGCTTAAGTGCATTCATCATTTCCTTTCTAGCCGCTGAAGTGTTCGTCAGTAAGCGTTCACTACGTTCTGTGGAGTGTTTGTTCGCGTTCATCGCACCGAACGTTTGTTCCCACACAGAAGTAAAGCCAAATTACCCCAGCATCTTCTGTGGTCTCATTCAGTGAGGCATAAAACGTATCCAGTCAGGACAGAGTCGGACTGGAGATCAATCAGCTCCAATTGTAACTCCTTCGGTGCTGCTTCGTAATTGAATGATGACGAGGGACATGACACCAGCTGAAGAGACTTCTCCAACTTTTCAAAAATCAGAGAATCGACGGCAGAATTCTCTGTGAAGATCGTCCAGCGACTTACTGTATGTCCCCGCATGTTGAAGGGCTTCTTTCAACGTCGCTAGCCCGGGGAAATGTGCTAACGACTTGTTTATAATTTGCTCAGGGAATAGAGTCAACATGACCTTGAAGTGTTTCCCGCTTGAATACATTTCATGTACAAACTGATCTTTCAATTGTAGCTTCACGTTGAGCTCATTCTCGTGCGCCGATATGTCGACAGCGAACGCCATATCGCTAAGCCAGTGTGCTTCAGCTCGGGAAAATCATCGGATTTCCCCATTGAGCCAATCACGGAGCTCCCACACTCGCTGGCACACTTTCCCCAGACTTAACCAACGGACACTGGAGTGGTAAAGTAAGTCCTGGTGCTCAGCTTAGTTTTCCTCCAGTAATTGAATGAATTGACGATGACTGCAGCCCCTCGCTCGTATAAAGCTGACAACTTTTATGACTTGCTTCACGACGCGATCCAGGTGCAGTACAGTCTTGCACAAGGGTTTCCTGGTGGATAATTACAGTGTAGGAAAATTATATCCAGTTCAGGGTTTTTCTTCTTTTACCTTGTCCCGGATTCTATTCAGCAACCCCAGGTTTTTTCCCGCCGATCCACCTGAGGGGACATATTCAAGTTTACCGTAAGGTAGCTTAAACCTCTTATTGACATCTGACACCCAGATGGATATAAGTCTACTCTTCGCGTTGTACCCCTCATGGACTCCTTGGCCAAAACCTCCTCTGTGATCTCTGTGACCCGGGGAGCTGAAGTTTCAGGGTCTTGCTCAAGGACCCACGGCTTGTTGCGTAAGGGTCGCAACCGCTCTACCCACTGAGCTAAAGCCTCTCCCACTTTGACAATTTAATCGTAATCCAGTCAAAAAATATTTCGGAGTTCACTCCTTGTTGAAAACCCGACACCCGACCCCAATTAAGAGTTGCAGGAAAAAAAAGGTTAGATGATTACTACAGATTGAGATATATTATAATATTATTGTTGATGTAAATGCCTGGCTTTAACTTTAAACATTGAACATTGGACAATCCGGCCTGTGGGCCGCAATTTGCCCACCTCTCCTCCAGGGGCAGCGGTGAGTATGTTGTTTATCATATCACCTGAAAAGTCACAGATATTATACAGTCGTAAACTCCGCAACTCTAAAACTATGTCTTGAATCATTTTAAAATTCATTAATCACATAGAACTTAGAGCGAGGAAGAATTTGATTGATTTTTGGGAAAGGTTGGTTGTATATTGTTTGTTTTCGGTACCAGGGGGAGCATTATCTCCAAATGTTTTTGAGCCATCATTTCTCATCCGTTGTTCCAATTTAGTCAAAATTTGGTTCAAATGAATTGTCTTGAGGGGATCGATCTTGTAATTATAATATTTTACTAACTTGGGGGAGGGATTTAGAGGCCTTTCAGAGACATCCCTGATGTCGGGGAAGAAAACGTAGGCTGTTAGTGTCTGTTACTAGAAACATCTCTAAGAAACACTTTTCACCATTGATAAACAATCATTTAAATGATCACAATGAAAATTTCCCTTTGGTTGACGAAGCAGAATATTTGATAGTTCTATTTGGTTTTAATGAGTATCTCCACCGAGTAAACTTCCACAGATTGTTATTCAAATCTTAGTCATGCTCATACTACAAGATTCATGAGGCATCACACGCCACAGGATTCCACTGAGGAGTGAAACACGTAACAGCAGTAGTTTGTGGGTGGATTGTTTCTACTTCAACGCCATTCCTCCCCAAACATCATCCGACAAGCAGCTCCCGTGTTTATTTCTATGTCAAACATAGACATCCATCATTTCAGATGTAGAATTAATAATTTACGAGTTTCAGAAAACAAAAATGATCCTTGTAGAAAAAAACATGGTTTAACCGGTGATTCAGGAGATGAGTTTCTTTATCTGCTAGTATGTTCTCTCTTTACCAGACTTGGCTTTTGAATAAAAGTTATTATAGAGCATATCCTAATTTAAATACATTTCAAAAGTTAATGTGAATCAGAGATGCAAAAATTTTGTTTAATTCTGGTCAAATTTTGGAAGAAAATCTTTAGATTTTTGATTTCCAGATGACATTGTGACCATTCCTAAACACAAGTGACCTCTGTGACCTCACCACTCACCTTCTGGAACCAATCACACAGCACTTCCTGTTTATCCATTACCTTCATCCAATCAAACTTATCCCTTGTTCATCTTATCCTCACGCTGTGACATCACGGGACACCTGTAAAGCACTTAATATAAATAGCTGCATCTCAGATGATATCCTGTTCTTGCTCAAAAGAAGGTTCCAGAAGCCGGAACATCAGCAGAAGTTGAAATAAAGAACTTAAACATGGAGTTATTGAGATCAATCTACTTGCGCGGGTTGTTTTTTTTGGTGGGGCCACCATTCTTTCCCACTTTTTTATGACACTGTGAATGTGTATACGTTTTAGTCTCGATGTCTTTCTGCTGACGCGGTGAATTATTACCCCGACCTTTCTTGGATATGATTAAACCTATGAAACGAACCAGTTCATAATAGTTTGAACCCTTCAGATGACAGATTACTGTAACTTAATATAAGGAGCTCTCTTTAACAGTCTTCTGTTCTTCACCATTTCCCCTTCAAAATTTTTAAGATAGATTCACATACAGTTTATGACTTCAGGAATGACAAAAATACACCTAAAGACTTTTTGACATTTCAGGTTTGTTCAGTTGCGACGTCCATTGTATTTGAATTATCTAATCACGCATGCGTTGACTAAAAAAAACCCAAGGAAAATTGTAATTAATTTCTTAATTGGAGCTTTTTCAGAAAAACCTTCATAGTGGAAACGATGAATTATCAGTCTATGCTGTGCTGCCAGATTATTATACTTTATTAATTATTATTATTTCATTATGCTATAGAGCGCTGACGTGGTTTAAAAGATAATGTGATTCGATTTTCATTCCCTTCTGAATGTCTTTTAACGCACATAGGTCGATCAGGGAAATCTCTTTTTATGCATGACCTTAACTCCCCTAGCAAAAGTACATTTCTTTCGACTTCCGTATTTCCAAAATAGCGTATATGGCCATGCCAAACATGGCTGGACGCTGCTCCCATCATTTTTCAGTCAGGTTATTTCCTCTCTCATGAACCCAGTTCGACTCCCTAAAGGACGAAACACTTGATCAATACTGTCTGAAGCAAACGACCACAAATATGAGGGACAACTCTGGAATCTACTATGTGAGCAGCAGCGCTGCAGAGAGACTTTTCCCATCCAAGTGAACGATCTTCAAAACCACATTTTGACTGCTGCAGAGTTTGTCTTTCTGCAATAAAAGAATATGAGACATCACATGGCCTCCAACCGTCGACCACAGGCCAGCCGAGTTCTGCACATGTCATAGCTGTGATATCATCAAACCACAGCGCTTTTCACTGCTTCCTTCCAGCTGTGGGCTTTCAGATACATATCTATTTCCTTCGGCTTTTAAAATGAATATTTATGCTTTTTCATGCGACTCAAACTGCCAACGCCTTGTTACCATGGCTGTTAAACGGCCATGATTCTGATGGATGTGGACACGTATCTCACACAAGAAAAACAGGATCAGATACCTTTATTTTAATACATCTGCATGTTTTTTGGGGGGTTTCTGATCATGGTGTTTTTGGAGCAAATCCTCCAAATTGTGCATTTCATGATTGCAGTGGGTTTGGCGGCTTTTTGTTGTCTGACTTCTGGGCCGACACTCAACAGGGATCGTCAGGAACGAGCCACGGTTGTGGGCCCATCTGAGATAAATGGGAAGTGCTGTTCTAGACCACTATGGGAAACAAACAGAACCAGAGAGACCAGCAAGTTGGTCAGACCCTGGTGTCACAGAGGTCATGCGCCATGTGTCGGGGCTTTTACTCCCCATTAGGCTAAATTAGTTTTCATTTATTTTTTCTTGGTAATAGCGGCCTCAGTGCGTGACAGGTTCACAGACATACCCTCAAATAAGAGCCAAGGACCCTCACTGATGGGCGCTGGAGGCAAAGCAAGACGGCCCGTCATTGATTGTGTTTAGTGTTGGCCTGCTGACCCATACAACAAAGTGACGTGATGTAAACCATTGGTGCGCCTCTGGCTTTATTTGATGTGACAGACCTCTGGTAAACATAGACATAGCCGGGGCCGAGTTTATACCACTCCTCTATCGGACTTATTCTATCACGGGAAATAGATATAGTCAAATTATCAGTGGTGTGAGCCCAAATTACTCTGAGTTAAAAGGAAATCGATTCATCAGTCGTGACAGCTTGATGAAACATTCGTATTCAATTAGCAGCTGAAGAATCCTCCTCCGAGACCAAATTCAACTGCTTCACCGCAAAGTGTGCAAGTCTGGTTTATGTGTTTCTGTGAGACGCAGACACTCAAATCACCAGGTGAATAACTGCCAGTTTGCAATGAGACATTCTAGATGCACTGTTTGGATATTTGTGCTTTAGTAGCCAGCTAAAAGCGTTACTTTCTGTGGGATGTAACACTCACTCCCGCTATCTTCTCCCTGTCCATATGATTTAAGTCTATAAGTGTCTCCTACTATCTTGTCAAGCAAAACATAAAAAAGCAATATCAACACCATATGTTTGTCATAAGAATATATAATCTTATAAGCTGAAACACATCATTTAAGTCTGTTGTTTGAATCGAATGTTGGCACATAAGCAGATTTGGCACCAGTCAGAAGAAAAAAAAACGCTAACTCCCTGATGTAGATTATTCTACGTGTGTGGCTACCGACTGATATCTTTACAAAAGTAAGATTCAGATTCGGTATAAAACACAGATTCTATAAAACTAAACTAAACCATACTAAATTCCTTTGACGCTGTCTATCCTGCTGAACTGTTTGGCACATTTGGAGTCTCCATTTCCTTTTGAAAAATATGAGTCACTTGATTTGAGTCACACCTGTTTATAATATGACCCAGTTGCAGCATGTGTATGCTAAAGAATAAGGGGCCAAGGGTCGGGCCTTGGAGGACACCACAGTTCAAAAGGGCCACCAAAGAGGAAGCGTTAGCTTTTGCTATGGAGAAAGGCCTATTCCAAAAGAAGGTTGTTTCTTTTTGGCATATTAAAACATGTGAGGACATACTTAACAGAATTATGTAACTTACAACCAAACCAAATAAGTTTTTTTTTTTTATTGGGCTAGATACGGTCAAATAGGTCTAAAAACATGCTTTACTAAAAGGATGAGCTAATCTAAATGAAAAGGACTATTTCCATGAAAATACAAAATTTCATCATAAAACAATTTTACAAGTCCGATTCTTTTAAAAAAAAAACATACATGCTTGACGGAAAAGTTTATTTTTGTGATTTTATGGTAAATCTAGAGTATCGAGTTTTTCCATAGTGTTTTTCTTGTGAGGACATAAAAGGCTTGAATACTGCAGTATTATAGGACACAATGAGACACTAGGGTGACCAGGTGCCCCCCTACTGCACAGCGTTTTCATTTCTTGGCCCACATTCTGAGACTATTTTCCACATTTGCTGTGGGAAATCGTTTTCATAAATCGACACTGCAGCAGAAAAGCTTTTTTAAAATCTAGATTTTATGCTATGGCTGTGAAGAAAACATGACAGACTGTCATCTCCGGGCTGCATGTGTGATGACAATCAAAGTCCACTCGTTTCATCCCCATGGGAAGAGCTGCGAGTCGAAAGTCTACCAATTGCCGGGCAATGTAGTGTTCAGTCATACAGGTCAACAAACTGCGGTGATAAGCTACAGCACCACGAATTGAAAGACTTGAATGATCTGAATAATGCCTTCTGCTTTGTTTAACAGTCTGTATATAAAATTTAGGGGGCATTCAGGGGTATCTCTTGAGCCAGCCTCGTTTCTTTTTCCGAACATTATGCTATAATATATTTCAAACTTTGTACATGCTTTATTTTATAACAGTCTGTTTATCTCAACCCCATCAAATAAGTGAAAAAAAACAAAAACAAAAAACATTAAAAACTAGGCCAATGCGAATTCATAGAAAATTTGTATTTCAAAGATTTGAGAGAAAAAATGTATTTCTGTATCAAAGTTTTATTTATTTCTTCTGTATATATACACAGGCATATAATATATTTGTGTATATATAATGTAATTGTCAGCAGCAGCGATGACAATTGGACTTTAACCGGTCTATAACTACTGTGGAACGAACTGTAAAATCCGTCACTCCTAGTTGTCCTTGAACCTGTCGTTGACTGTTTCGAGCGATATTATTGGCTCAGACAGCTGCCAGTCAGAGAGAGAGAGCCCCCACTAGGATTTTAACCAATAAGATATGAAAGCAACGGGTCTGGCACGAGACACGGAAAACTTAAAATACAATATAATTTTTTTTGAAACCTGTTTAAAGCTCTCCGTTTAAAATATTTGCTGTTAAAAGAGTGTGGTGTTTGTTTTGTACACTGTAGTTCTGAAGAACGACCTGATAAGTAATGTGGACGACTAGAATCGTGTAGTGGAACCTTGAGCTGAGGACCCCTGTGAGCTAATGTTGATTAGCCCCAGCAGCTGTTAGCAACTTGAAGAGGACTTTTCTGGATCCGAGTATTTTGAATTTTTTGGCTTTGGTGTTGGGAGCTGTAGGCACTCCCGTCATCCTAGACATCAACAACAAAATGAGCTTTCAACGATGCTCGCCAAGAACGAAGATGTACCAAAAGACTAGTGAAGAAGAAACCCTTGGCACAACACATTTATAAAGGTAAAATTATTTTGTCTGATCAGTACGTGTTTTGGTTGTTCTAAAATGCAAATGTCAATACAGAGTTTTAATTCATCTAAATTTAATCAGAGGGATATAATGTATATTTATATGGTTATGGAAATGTGCATGGGAATTATTGGGTTCACACTGAGACTGCAGAAATAATAGACCGATAGATAAATGGATATATAGATAAATAGATAGACATTATTAAAACCCTACGGGGGAAATTCAACCGTTACAGCAGCTCCAAAAACAAATAAATAAATTATTATAAGCACTTGTTATAACTGATGCAAGTTCTAGTTATATTTTGTCACATGACTGATTGACCTAAGCTTATAGAAAATTAAATATTTGGATTCTCGATTTTTTGACATAATGTATTGTATTTATCTAAACCTGGAATAAATATTTTGTGTTTACAGATCAACAAACATGCCCGAATTGTTCGTCTGCGAGCTCATCCGTCAGAACCCGTGTCTACTGCTGACGCCCCCTAGCACCTGGTTGCTACTACAGGTGTTACACAGAGCCATTACATCATGTCCTGGAGGATAATGTCAGCAAATTCAGGTAAAAAAAGTGAAATACAGACTTCGGATGAACCAATGCGAATACACCACATTAAACTCAGATGTGGGGGTGTCATTTCAAAATAACATGAGGTCCTCAAGTAATATTGGTCCCGTGTGGATGGGGCGTAAAATACATTTAGCCCTGGGCATGTTTTGTCATTAGCATTTTTAAAAAGAAACGATGATTGATTTCACAATTCAACTTTACTAGTATTAAATCATCCAAATTACTGGAACCGTAGCCTCTTTTTTTTTTAGTTTAATATATCAAACCTGAAAGCTTTAGGATTTTTATCGCTTTATCAATTGTAGATAAGATATTTGAAGATGGGTGATTGATTGCAGTATCTACATTATATTATACACTACTTTTGATTTGTTAACATTCTTTAGCTCGACACAGACTAACCTTTCCATTAAAAGATTACCGTTTTGATACAATCCACCAAACTGTTTTGGGTGCAGGTTCTTTCACACCTTATAATGTTCAGAAAGAGGGCTGCCTTTCATCAGATTAAGGTACGACTATCCTTTCTACAGTCTTTCTCAGCTGAGGGTAGTGGGGAACGGTTTTATGCAACCCATTAATCTCGTTTTGATAGACTGCCATATATTATCCAAAAAGAAAAAGAGACTAATGCACCGAGGACTATAAAACACTGGGGGCCAGAGTGTGGCTAACTGGGTGTGACATCCATTTTCAACACTGCTGTACTTCCTGTGTAAGTCACTGAATGTGATTGAAGAGACTAAGGCAAGGAATCATGCTTAGCCATATTTATTGCTCTGACTTGTATGATCTCATACAACAAAAACCTTCACTGACTTCATGTGTGTTGTTGATTCAACAGGCAGGTTAAGAAAAAGAAAATAACAAGGTGCTGACGTCAGACTGTTTTCACATTTTCAGAGAGCCAAGTGGCCCCATTACCAGCAAAAAAATACAACATGACAAATGGCAGCATGAGGAAGTACTTTCCAGTGTTGAAATTAACAGACTAAGAACATATAGCTCCGATTACTGTGTCTTTTATGTATGACACAGGACAAAATAGCCTACCTGAGGCCAACAACAATGGTCCTCATCAGCGACATCATAGTTGATGTCAAACACTGACCTTGTCGATGCTCAAAAATTGAACGCTTGTCTGTTAATTCAGCTTCTAACACATCAACTTAGAGGTCAATATGTTTATGTGTTGCCTAACATCTGTATCTCTTGACCTCATTGTGACACGTGCCATCAACTACATAATACCGTTGATGATACAATGGGCGAACACCGTGCCTCATTCACCGATATCTTCATAAGAATTTTCTTAAATTCTTTCTCACGAAGATTGTTAAACGAAAGTCTACCTAAGATTAATGAAGCCTTCTTTTACTGCCAAAATACTTCACACCTGTGTTTCCCCCTTTTAGTGAATTCCAATGTACTCTTAAGTAGGAAGTTCGTGTCTGTTATCCTAATTAGCATAGGTACTTGCCCCGCCAATGCCCATAGAACGGCATTAGACTACAGAAAGTCCTTCTTGAATGTCCCTAGATTCTGTTCTTACCTAAGAACAAATCCAAAATAAGAAAACATAGGTGAATGCCAGAATCTTTGTAAAAACTGTCTAAGTGGGGTTTAAGAACAAATTTCTTTAGAATTTTTAGCGAATGAAGCCCAATGTTATTATCAAAGAACTTTGTTTGGTGGCTTTAGGAGTTACAATGTGTTTAACAAACACAATTATTCATAACAGACATTAGCAATAAGTGAAAATATTTCTACAATAACAAATTTGGGGGAAAATATTATAATAACAATAGTAATGTAGAAATATTTTGTTGCCATTGTTATCTCGTACAGCAATCAAGCTTCCCCGTTGCTTAGCTAGCTCCTGTGCTTAAAAACACGCAGCTAGCATCCACTTTAGGTAAACTATCCTGTCCAGGAAGTTAATCTATGTCTATTCCAAAGTCAAACATCCTTGTACTAAGTTTACATAACCTGGTGAAACACAAAATACCCAATGTTCTTTTAGGATACTTTTGATTTTGCCTTTATGAACCACATTAAATAATGTGAATAATAATAATAATACATTTTATTTATAACACACTTTACATTTGGATCACATCTCAAAGTGCTATGAGGTAAAAGCAGATAAAAGCATCAATAAAAAACACGTAATAATTTAAATATAAAAATATGACCAAAAACCAGCAATGTTAATTAAAAGTCATAGGTTCTGCTAAAAAGGATAGTTTTAAGTCCTTTTTTTCAAGTCTCAGTCGTCTGTGGAGCCCTCAGATGGTCAGGGAGGACATTCCACAGACGAGGGCCAGCGGAACAGAGGGCCCGGAATTATCTATTACCAGAATGTGAAGATAGAATGGTGAGAGTGAGTTTCAATCATGTTTACCAAAAACCCTAAATGTAGTCATGGTTTTGTTTGTTTTTGTCCCTTTCTGGTTTATTTTACGTCCAGACCTCTAACCTTACAATTTAACAAAATAACTGCATCGAAAAGGTTTTCATATTCAATATCAGTGGTTCCCAGAGAGTGCAAACATAACATAATAATAATAAACTGGGAAAGAAAAAATATATATATATATATATACTAACAGCATACATTAATTTACAACAAAAGCAGAATGCTGCTGATCTCTGGGTCATTGTCAAGGTCATTCTGTCCTCTAGAGGTCAATGATGTTGTCTGTCGCCTGACAGTACCGACGGCTCACCTCCAAGTAAGCTTCTTTTTTTGTGTTAGTGGCGTTGGTAATGTGGCTGCTGCTCATCCTTCCTGTGAATAACATGAAAATCCAACATGTGAAACTTCCACAAATAGTACAAGAATGTAAGTACAGGTATGCATACAGTTAAAAGGCATAGAGACTTCATAAAGGTCATACAGAGATTTGAGCCTTAGAACAGTAAATACACACAAGTTAGAATAGTAATTATATAACCTCATAGACCTTGGTGCATGGAAGGTATGGATTGAGTTTAGGAATATATAGGAATATATATTTCTGCCAGTAGGGAGAGCCTTATCTAGAAATGTTTTTTAGAGTCATAATTTCTTAACAGTTGGTCCTATTTAGTCCAAATCTGGTGCATATGTATATCTACTGGAAAAGTTTTATATGTTTATATTGTATTTTACTCTAATAATTCAGATTTTACTAACTAGGGGGAGCTCTTTACAAAAAACACTGTTTTTCAAACAACTTCTTCACTTTTTGTCCGATTTAGTTTAATTTTGGTGAAAAGCAACTCGAGGCCCCTCGACTTGAGTTTTCGAGACTCTTATAAATATCATATTTTCTAATACATTAATTCTTATATACACACATGCATAAAAACAGAAATGTTTATAAAAGTTGTTATAACAGATAAACGCGGATAATAACTTTGTCTTACCTCTCATCAACCATCACACAAGACGGCTCATCCCCTTCATCGCCTCCATCACGCTCTGATTGGTGACACACAGACGGACGCACCCTCCTCTTCAGAAGAATACTCCCAGCGTGTGTTGTACCCTCACTTTTCTCCTCATACGTCATCCTGTCGGCCTCTTAATCTACCGGAAACCAAACTCGGGGCAACAAGCCCATAGCTCCATCCCACACCACCCTGGCCCCCTAGGTAAATACAGCCTACTTTCCCACATCCGCAAATTCTGCTGTTATTTCTTTTTCTTCATACGATGAATAAGATAATATAATCCCCAAATTTATAACGCCATATCTCCAATATAAATTGCTCTATTGACAACTACAACCAACCAAACCACAACCGGCAGAATTTCAAGGCACTGCTTTTGCCCCAAGCTTGACATTACGGCTCCAACCAGTTGTTTTTAAATTTTTTAATGCTGTGACACCGTTGATGAGGCGAGTGATTTGATAATGCCGGCTTGCCTGTCGGAAATTAAGTTTACGGGTTAGATTTAGCTTTAAACTGTCTTAAAGTCAGGTTTTCGGTTTGGAATGTCAGGCTTGTTGAGGATGGGAGGCTTCAGAAAGCTTCAGTCTACCCAATCAATGCTAGAATCCTGCCATCTACTGGTCTGTGACACATTTTGACCTATCAGATGCGAGGGGATTAGATTCCCTCGAATCTTGCTATACCGGACATATTTTCTCAGTCTAGCAAAAAGAATGAGCATTTGTAGGTATATAACTCTTCGGTGTTGGATGGAAACTTCTTACTCTATCAAGCTTTCTTCCAAATCTATAAATGGAAGGGTTTCACGGCAGATGGCGTATTCTGCCAAGTTGGGAAGTCCAGTCAACACACAGCAGGCCATGGCGCCTTGTAAAATCTTCATTTTACAGGCTTCAGACCACTCGTCAGTGTCTGCGTCATAGTACTCCACTTTATTGGTGGCTAAGCCATCAATGAAGCCGCCGGCAACAAAGAGCTTGTTTTCGAGCACCTGAATGCCAAAATTGGTACGGGGAGTCGTCATGGTCGACACTGCATGCCAGGTGAGGGTGTGAGGGTTGAAGGCCTCAACGCTGTCCAAATGCAAGGTGCCATCAACACCACCAACCTATTAAGAAAAGTAAAATTAACAATTAAAAGAGTCCCAGACAGTGTATAATGGGCAGGATAAAGATCTATCACACTTAGACCGCACCGCACGGCACATACTTTGTGTTTGTGGGATTAACTCTAAATCTATATTATGGATGATTTTCAAATTTTAGACCCACATACACCTTAGTGGAAGGAATAACTAGAGCGTTTTTGCGTAAGTTAGGTTGTATATTTCTGACACTAGGGGGAGGTTTATCTGCAAAATCATCCGGCCATAACCTTTCAACCATTGGTCTCACCTCGTCCAAACATGGTGCATATGATTGGACTTAAGGAGAGCTATCTTGTATACATCGTTATTTATCATCATATTTTACTCACTATGGGGAGCTTTTTTATGAAAAACAGTTTTTGGATGTAACCTCCTAACCATTCATTCTATTTAGTCAAAATTTGGGGAATATGAATTAACTTATGGAGATCTATCTTGTAAATATCGTGTTTTACTTTAGTAGTTTAGATATTACTCAGTAGGAACTTTATTTTTACGAAAAACACTGTTTTCCGGACATAACTCAAAAGATATTTGATCATTTTCAGACTGTATACCTAAATAATATAGTACACTTTAGTGCGAGAAAGAACTGGGTTGATTTTGATTTTGTTTTTCAGACATAACCTCCTAATCATTGGTCGAATTTTGGGTTATATGAATTCACTCGAGGACATCTACCTATTATACATTGTGTTTTACTGTAATAGTACATAATTGACTTACTTGGGGGAACTTTTTACAAGAAAATGCTGTAGACATAACTTAACATTTAAATTGAGGACTTCAATCAGGTTGATTGGTTGTACAACGCAGGGAATTGGGGACTTTTTGGCGATATACACTTGCTGTTGGTGACGACAGCATAGGTGTAGTTTGAATTAAGTTTAACACAGATGTTTAGGTGCTAGTAGTGATGTAATGATGTAAGAACACGCTATGATTATGGAATACATTATGCCTACAAAGCATCAGTGCTGATGAACGTCTACCACGTTTCATGTTCTTACCGCAAAGATCTGGTCTGCAAAGGCAGCAACTCCAACTTCACCGCGCCGGTTGCTCATGGATTTGAACAATGTCCACTGGTTGGTCTCTGGGTTGTAATACTCACAATTATTGAGGTGCTGGCTCCCGTTGAATCCACCGCAAACGTAAATCTGGGGAAAAGCCAATGAACAGAAAAGCCATGAAGCAATACAGCAGTTTTCTTGCCTTCAGTTGGTGACTATGTTTCCTCCATCAATGGAAATAATACTGAGTTATTTCAGCCGCACTGGAAGATAATAAATGAATTATGGATGCGACCCAACTTGCCATTAAGCAGCCACTGAAAAATAAATTGGCTTGACAGATAAATAAAGGGGCCAGTAGATAAAACAGCTGTGTTTAAAAACAGTTGCATTATAGAAGTGCAAAAGATACTGATGTAATTAAGTCACTCGTCATGACGATCACATGAAATCAGTCAGCTAAGTACAATATATTAAAGAGCATTTTCACTGTTCAAATTTAAAGCCTACTTTAAAGTTTCTGATGCCAAACAATTTTAACACAATAATTACACACCTTTAAAAATGGATTAAGTAAAATCAACCAGTCTAGTATGTGCTATTCGTGATCATTCTCAACTTGAGAGGACAATTTGTTCACCTCGTATCATCCTCACACCCCTACAGTACTGGACACACCAATGAGCCATAACATAAGGACCACTGAAAGGAAAATCAGACTAAGAGTGATTATCTCATGACAATGGTAAATGGTAAATTGACTACTTATGTAGTGCTTTTCTTGTTTGCCACTCTAGAAAAGTGGCAGAATTTTCAACCACTCACATAAACATTCATACAATGTTGACCATGTTGACTTGCTTTTTAGGAGCGGTAACCATTCATGCCATCAATAACACACAAAAGAAACAGCCATCGGTAGTAACTCGGGGCTCAGTATCTTGCGCAAGGACAGTTCGACATATGGACTGCAGGGACCGGGGATTGAACCATCGACCTTCAGATAAGTCGACGATCGCGCTACAAACTGATCGTCACCCCAAATGGTACCTAATAGTGGGTGGGATATATTATGCCGCTAGCAAACATTTGTTTCTTTAAGTCAATGTGAAGGAAGCAGGAAAAATGGGGATTTGTGAGGATTTGAGAGACTTATATTCCCAGTCTGTATGTGTTAGCATCTACTAATTGATCCGAGGAAGGACAACCAGTGAACAGTCAACAGGGTCATGTGTGCCCAAAGCGTACTGAAAGACGTGAGGAGCCAAGGTTAACCAGTTCTATCCAATTACACAGAAGAGCTGCTATAGCACAAATTACTAAAAAAGTGAATGCTGGTCAGACAAAAACGATTTAACACACAGGTTATTGCAGGGCTCTTTAAGTGGTAAAAAAAATAACCTACACAATATGAATCGTGGTGTTTTAATATTATGGTCGGTCGGTGAATAAATAAACTTCTGACAAAAGACTGACACTAATTCATGGATTGATGTTCCAATTACTTAAACACAAAAGGTAAACATATTTGGGTATGTGACTGTCAACATTATATTACGTATGAATTCAATTTTAACTTTTAACTTTACCCACCTTGTTGTTGTATGTTGTGCAACCGCTGCGGCTCCTGGACTCATTCATACATGCAGTGAAATACCATTGGTTCTTCTCGGGAATGTACCGCTCTACATTGCTGATTGGCTTTTGCCCATTAGAACCTCCTATTGCATAAATAGATCCGTCCAGCACAGCAACGCTTAAGAAGCAGCGACAGCGGTACATGGGTGCTGCTTCATGCCAGGTGCGTGTTAGAAGGTCAAACCTACGTACGATATTGGTAGACTGGTTTGCATAGCCACCAATACGATAGACGAATCCATTGAGGAAGGCAATACCATGATACACATAAGGATCCACACGATTGTTGCCCACACAGATCCAGCGGTCAGTGCGTACATCGTATGCCTCAATGTAGTTTTTTGACCTGTTTTCGGACCATCCGCCAACAGCCAAGAGGATGGCATTAGGCAGGCGAGGACGAGCAGCAAGGTTCCAGCAACCGATCGAGTGGGGTAGAGTTGAGGTCATATGATGTTTGAGTTGTAGAGCTTGCTTGACAACCTCCTGGCACTCAGGGTTGCTCATCACCATCTCACTGGACATCACTGTGCTGATGAATTCTTCACTGCTCAAGGCCAGCCGAACCTACACAGAAAAAACAGAACAATTTAACATAATGACATTAAGCTCCTATTCAGTGATGAAAACTATCCCAGCGGACTAACTGAGGTCCAGGCAGGTGTCTGGTGGTAAAACCCCTCTAACTTGCTCAGAATTTGTTACCTAGTTTTATTGTCAGGGGCTGTAAGTTGAAGGCGATGGGGGAAAAAAATAAGTTTTTATGAATATATTCTTATGAATAGGAATATATTGTTATGCCAAGGATCTATATGAACTGAACTTGTTGGCACTATATTGGGTAAGATCAAGTTCATTACAGTCCACTAGATGCTACAGATTTAAATCCTGGTGAGGGCAGCAGAGGAGAGAGTATGTGCACCAGAAGAAATTGATAAAGACAGCAAACGAACAAGCACCTTCATCGTTACAAACAAATGCAAAATTAAGGAGATTAATAAGACATAAAGGAGTTGTATGACATACTCTGGTATTACTACAAACATGAGGACACCACAACAAGGGGATGGCGTTAGCAGAGGACAGCGAAGCTATCGCTAAATTCAGACCTCGAAAAGCATAATCACACCTGAAACACTTATCTTGAGAAATCTACCGTTAGAGTGAGCTAAGAGCACAGCACAGTTCATCAGCTTTTTCTTACGCAATGACCTATGACCGGACAACATACTGGAAAACAACTTATTTTGTGTACTTGTCAAACCCTTGAACCAAGGAATGTGACTCTGTTGCAGTGTTTTAGCACAGACACAGCCTATAGACTGAGATCTATAGCGAAGTGAAGCATAAAGTTCAAGAGTTTGAGTAAAGCAGTGAGGGGATCCGATTGGCCTATTATTCTTCAATTCTCTCATTAACTTCTATGGCCATGGCTAGATGGCTATTGTCTCCTACCTCAGTGACCCCAAGACACTGCGGTGGGAACCGAACAAGACACACAGCAACAGGACACAGGCTTGAGAATCGCTCTGGTCTTGTTTGTTCTCCTGCTGCCGGCTGGTGAAGTTAGCCTAAATCCTGTCCCGACTGATTCTCCAGTACAGATTACTTAATCTTCTACCCGAGATCAATGTGTCTGGTGGCAGGCTATACTTCCATTCCAGAAAAACGAGGTGTGGGCCTTGAGGTGCAGTCTCAATGGAAGTTGACTGTAGATGACTGGGATTCCAAGCAGTCCATATCCCCATATACACAGCGATCGATGGATAAAGGGCACCCTGCCCACTTATAAAACAAACTCATCCATCTACTACACTGGTAATAAACTGGAAATCCCTAATCTGCTCTATATGAGTTTATAATGAATAAGGGTAAATGCTTGGGGGTTACTATTATTCATTCACCCCAAATGAATTTTAATCTTGTTGTTTTATGGAACCCTCCTTCACATGATACAAGTTTTTATGAACTGAAAAAACTCCCAAAAATGAAATAATTTCACTGAATGTATTTTCTTTGGGGAGTGAAATATTAACTGGATCTAAAAAAGGGTTAGCTGATTTACGCAGGGGTAAAATGAATTACCCTTCAAATCTCATCAGACTCTAAAAGTAGTTGCTCCACACTGCGGAAAAACACTGACTGTCTAGCCAACTCTGAAAGCCCATAACCGTCAGAGAATAAAATTTAAGTAAAGTCTAAAAATAAGTGAGAAATATATATACAGTATAATGCAACAACTGCAAATTAGTTCAATGCTTTCTTTAAAGAGCCAGTTCAGAAGCTTTCCAACAATTTTAAACCAAAATAGCTGACACCAAGCGTAACCACCTAACCAGGATACTCTAAATTATAATTAAAAAATTGAATCCTGAAAAGGTTAACAAGATGATGAGCTACCTTAGCATCTCAAAGCCAAGGAATAGTCATGATCTTGACTTTGAAATGATAAAAAACAGAACTAAACTTCTCAAGCCAATAACACATCTTGCAAATATTTCATTTCAAACAAAAAATTTCCCTGATAGCTTGAAACAGCCATTATCAGCCCAATTTTCAAATCTGGTGAGTCAGACTTGAACATGTAACTCTAGATCCACTGCCGTTCTCCCAGTTGTCGCCAAGATATTGGTAAGAACTGTTGCAGATTAAATCTTATTATATCTGGAGGCGTATCAGTGACTGCATCAAAAATGCAAGTTTGGATTCAGATCCTGACACTCAACTTCCAATGCAAACTGTTATCAAAATGGAAGAAATTAAGAGGTTAATAAAGAGTTAATCTAAATCTGTCTAAATAAAGTCCATCAATGTGGATAAGGTCAAGTACTTCGGAGTCATCTTAGACTCAAATCACAAGATTTGACAAACAAGTGAATTATATCTGGAAAAAAACCCCACTAAAACTCCTCTGTTACAGAATCATCAACATCGCTCTCAGGTAGCTGAGCGTATCTCTATATGCATGCTACGACCTTCTAATATCTATCTGATGTTGCACTTTGTGGTCGCCAGCCCCAAAACAACTTAAAATCTCATCATATCACTTTAAATCTCATATCACTTCATAACCAAACAATAAAAATCTTTGACAACAAAACAATGAGATTGCACCGTTGCTGTTTCCTAGGGAAACATAACATGTTTTGCTCTGAAAGCTTCATCAGCTACTGCAACCTAAAATTTATTTTTAAATGCTTGCATGCTCTGGCCCTTTCTAGCGTTTGATGAAGTTGTTACCAGAGATCAAAATTCTAGTAGGGTGAATATGCGGGCCTTGGTACACAGTAACTGTTGTATTGTAATGTGCATAACCTCATTTGGACAAACAGTTTTCTCTGTTATCGGTGAAAAACTTTGGAAGTGTTTACCCACCGACCTGAAAATGTGTGTAACAAAGGTATTAAATCACGGCTAAAACAGTAGTAACACTGTTCTCACACCTAAATCATAAGCACACATGTTTTTTGCCATAAATACTAAGTGCATAAGGGGCTTGTACATGGTTAAATGTTGCAAAACCAGTGGTAATTTCAAATAAATAAACTAAATTAAACTAAACTTCCAATTGTAATGACACTGGTCGCCGATAGAGGGCGGTGAGGAAGAGAGACATGAGCAGCCAAAAAAGAAAATCGACCAAGAAACAGATTCTTTTTACGGAATTCAAAGGCAAACCTGTGTTTAGTGTGTCTGGATGCAAAATCAGCCATGAAGGATTTAAACGTGAGTCGCCACTGCAACACCACACACAGAGACAAGTACGACAAGTACACCGGAGCTGCCAGAGCCGCCGTCGTCGCTGACCTAAAAGGTCAAAAACACCGACCACCGAGCTTTTTCACCATAGCCACAACCAAACAGGAGTCCTTTCTCAAGGCGTCTTACGCGGTTTCACCTATGCTTGCTAAAGCCCTTGTCAAGTGGAGAAATGGTGAAGCGATGTGCTATGGAGATGGCTAAAGCTTTTTGTGATGACAACACAGCTAAAAACTTTGAAACTGGTTCTCTGTCCCGTCGCGTACCCGCAGAATCTTTGACATTCAAAATTATGTAGAGCGGAAGTTAAAACAAGTCATGCATAACTGCAAGTACTTCTCGTTAGCTTTGGACGAGAGTACAGATGTAATGGATGTGAGCCAGCTCATCTTCATCAGAGCTATTGACTTTTCATTTGAAGAGCAGGAGCTACTAAAATTGGTGTCTTTGCATGGCACTACCAAGGGCTTGGCTCTTGTAGATGAGTATGGCGGCTTCGACAAGCTGTCAGCTGTTGTTATCGATGGCGCACCAGCGATGCAGGGAAGATGTAATTGATTCGCAGGGCTCCTCCAACAGAGCGGAGTGCACTGTCCAATACTAAACCGCATCATACATCAGTGGGGTAACATTATCGTCAGCTAATTGTTAATACGGTTATGTTTATTTGTGAGAATTTCTATTGGCTAAATAGGGTAGGGTAAATAGGATTTAGTCGCTAAATCATATTTCAATTTGATTTTGCAGGAGGCCCTCTGTGCCAAGACACTGAACTTCAGCCATGTTATGGATTTATTGACAAAAACTGACATTACCTCACATCTTAATCACCTGAACATGCAGTTGCAGGGTAGAGGCCAAACTGTGTCCGATCTTTGAGCACACATGAACGCATTTCAGCGTAAACCAGCCTTGTTCAAAGGCGGCTTTTCATCCGGTCGTCCAAATTTGGCACACTTTCCCACCTCTAAAGAGATGCGCAAAGATGTCCCCGAATGCGAGCAAACAATTCTCAAGTACAGAGCCGACATTAAAGCACTGCACCAGCAGTTAAAGCACTGCTTCCAAGATTTCCACGCGATACCGCCGCAAATAGTTTAATTCACGGACCCCCTCTCTGCTATTGTCAGCGAACAACCCCCAGAATTGCAGCTTGAACTGTGTGAACTTCAGTCAGACCCCTTTTTTCAATCAAAGAGCAGTTAGAGCGGAATTTCATTTTGGAGACTATTGCCAGAGTCTGGCTTTCCACTTCTCAGGGATTTTGCCAGCATGTTTGGGAGCACTTACATTTGTGAGAGCAGCTTCTCAACAATGAAGCACGTCATATCAAAAAAGAGTAACAGGCTGACAGATGAAACTCTGTTCCAGCTCATGCAGATTGGCTGCACAAACATTGACGTTGACATTCAGTCTATTGTACGCCAGCAGGAGAGGCCACAAGTATCGCATTAAGACAGAACTTTGTACTGAGCAGAACTTGTGATTGAGGTGTAAGAAAAATATAGTGCATGCTTATTTGAAACATGTCATGGAATGGGAGAAGAATTGCACCGCAAACATGAATGTTAGTTGTTTCACTCAAAGTTTAGCACTTTGAGATTTGATCCAAATGTAAAGTGCATTATAAATTAAATGTATTATTATTATTATTATTATTATTATTAAGTTGGTGTTCATTTATGTGCCATTATTTAATAATTTTTCTGAGCCTATTGCCTTGAAAAATGGTTTATCAATCAGGAATGTGGATATTTTTTTTCTGTGTTAAGTTCATTAATGAATAGAAGCATACCTATATTAATTTGAACACGAAACATAAAATGCATGCATGTTGGTATAATACACTTAATTAACGACATATATATAGTTCTTTGCATTAAATGAGTAGCTATAATTCTCCTATGTCCTACTGGTGGAATTGCACGGTCATAGTCTGGCCCTCTGGTAATGAGGATAAAATATTAGTGGCCCATCCCTGATCTAGTATATATCATATATCACCCTAATAGTTCATATTTTTGCAACTAGGAGGAGCCCTTTTTTGATAAAATATTGTTTTTCGGACACAACTTCCTGACCATTACTCCGAGTAATTAGTTCAGGTTCCGAGAACCCGCATTCAATTTTTATGCATCAAACATTTTGAACAAGCTCCGAGAATACCCCCGGACCGCTCCAACTTTCAGTTCCTTATAAAGCAAAGCTTAAATCTTATTAGCTGCTACAACGCTATCAGATCGGTTTTATAAGATGCTCTACAAGATGGCAAAATCAGCTAAATGCTGGCAATGTGAATCCAAACTGAATGCGATGTAATGATGCTATCATACCTTTGACATGAGTACAGCAAAACGTTTTTCTCTGTCTGCGGGTGCATGGCTGATCCACTGACGAATGGCTTCATATACAGTATACTCCTCCATGACATTTAGGTAGTCACTACCGAGGATGTCAGTCAATTCCTGCACAGAGAGCTGCTGGAACTCTCCGCTGGAAACACATTTCACAAAGTTATTGGTGATGTAGTTGAAGGCCTTGCGCTGCAGGTCAGGCGCAAAGTAGATGTTGGTGAACTGCCAGATACCGATACAGTTATCTGGGTTGAAGTGCTCCTCCAGGAAGTTGCAACATATTTGTGTGATGCCAGTCATATTGAGCATGTCGGCTGCTAGGAACAGATCCAGTATGTTGTCCTCCGTCACAGAGACATTTTTTGTGTATGCAAACTCAATTATGAGTCGCATCATACATGCCGTCAGATCCGTTATGTCGAAAACCACTTTGTCATGGTCTGACCAGCGTATGAAGAGAGCTCTGTGGATGAAAATAAACACACAATTAACAGTAATTTCAAATAAAAATCCCTCTTGCCTTCCAGCCTTTCATTGTAATGAGCCATTGTACTGAATTTTTATACAAACATAAACAAAGTTTATGCGATACACATGATAATTCAGCAGTACTGAATGTTGGTGCCAAAGAAATATTTTTGGTCTTTGCAGATTGTTTTGTCTGTAGAAATGTTTTTTTCCCAAGAGGGGAAACTTTCCTTGGAACCCTATAACAGCTGCAGTCTATTTCATTCAATAGAGCCACACCTATATTCATATATTTCTAAAACAGAGAAACAATGAAAACATGTTGCAAAGCCTGCCAGTTAACGACAAAGCTGTGCATCACAGCAAAGAGCACCTTGCGAGTCTCAAGAGAGTAGGACGATGAGAAGTTGCGACATCAGCATGAAGCCGAGTCTCTAGTGTGCCGCACCGCTGGATCCAGAGAGAAAATCTGCTGCTCATTTGCTCAATTTCTTCTGTGAGCAAAGTTGAATTAGAAATGTTTTCTTCTCAAACTGCAAACTCAATATCTTCTCTAAAGTACGATATTGAACTGAAAAGTCAGTGTAATAGAATTGTCATCATTTTTACATCAGATGAGAAATATATTAAAAACTTAGTTTAGTTTTAGTTGTACAATCAGTATAGCAGTAAAAATAATAATTTGAGTTAATTTCTGGAAAAGTTCTGACTGTGTAGACAAATCTCTGATTTTTAGGTGATTGACTAATTTGATCATGCTGGTTTGTTTTGCTATAATTTAGTTTTTCTGATCATTTCAATTGTGTTAATCAATCAGAACCCGACATCAGATGAGACACTTACTCAAAGTACGGGCTGCATTGACAGAGAGTGATCTTGTGAGCTTGAAATCTGACACCATTGACTACGATGGTTACATCAGAAAAGGTTTCCGTCATATCCAGGAAAACATCTTGACTTGATGTCTTTGAGGACGTGCTCGGTTTAGCCATCTTGATCATTCAAACAGAATTATTCTTCACTTTTTATTATTGTCCTCCTCTTCCTCCTCGGGGTGTAACGGTAATCTACAACCTTTTTGTCGTATCACTTGCTCGCTCTCGGCCTGTCCACCTTTTACTTCTTCTTTTACCTAAGAATCTCAACAGCTTTGCAGTGAGGAGAGAATGTCAACACTCAGACATCAAAGGGATCAGAGACTTGATTCTTGTGACATCAACACTTAGTGGAGGCTTTCAAATTACATGTTATAAAGACATCAGAGAAATGTCAAAGACATAAGCGCATCAAGAAAATATATGTTGAAGACATCAAGGGCATTCTTCTGTTATCTGGTGCTTGGCAAGCAACGTTTAGTGCGCATTACCGCCACCTTCTGAACTTGAGTATGGATCGGAAATAGAGTTAACTTTTTATGTAAATATGCCCTAAAAGTCTGGGGTATTATGGAATCGTCATCGCCGCCGCTGTCCGCCGAGGCCGAAGAGTCTTTGTGTTAACGGGATAACTCAAAAACTGGTTCGTGGATCCTTTTCCAATTTAATAACCACATTAATATTAGTGCCATGAAGAACTGGATTGATTTTCCGGGAATGTTTGTGTGTATATTTATGACACTAGGAGGAGCTTTATCTCCAGAAGTTTTCAGGCCATAATTTGTCAATCCGTGGTCCAATTTTGTCTCAATTTGGTTTATATAAATTGGCTCAAGGAGATCTATGTTCATATGTCATGTTTTACTCTAAAAGTTCATATTTTCCAAATTAGAGGCAGCTTTTATATTAAAAACTCTTCTTCCTCAGACATAACTACACGTTTAAATACAGAAGTTCAATCAGGGAAATTGCTTGCACAAAACAGGGGATTGGGGGGTTTTCTGGCATATTCCGTTGAGGACTAGTTTTGATTTTGCTATCAAAGGTTGTACTACTATTTTTAACACATTAATTTTCAGACTTTATCCTAAACTCAACGTTGGTCCGATTTAGTCCAAATTTGGTGCATATGAATTGACTCGAGATTTTTCTTTTGTACATTGTGTTTTACTTTAATATCTTATACTTTACTCGTCACAGGGAGCATTTTACTAAAGAATACTGTTTTTCCGACCTAACATCCTCACCATTGGGTTGATTTAGTCCAGATTTGGTGCATGTATAGGTAAATAAGAACTCTTAGGGTGAGCTATATCACATTTCACCCTGAGTTCCTATTTAACGGACTTTTGGGAGCTTTTTCATGAATAACACTATAAACATAACTTCACATTTAATATGAGAGGTTCCTTCGAGGGGATTGGTTGTACAACCCAGGGTATTGGGGACTTTTGGGATATACTCTTGCTGTCAGGGATGACAGAATAGGCCTATCCTATTTTGAATGGTAAATGCTTTTCCAACTTATTGTTTAATTTTAATTTTAATTTTATTATTGCCTTTGAGGCATTACTATATGTTTTTAGATATTAATCAAAGTGTCTTTCTATATATCTATTAACTTGATTGATGTCTGTATTTTTCCTTTTCTTATATGGAAAGTGAAAGTCTACCACCACACCCTAAAATAACCAGGGTGGGATAACAGAGAAAGGCACAGTGGATCTAATTGCCATATTTGCCATCTCTATTTCATTGACAATGTTGTTCATCCAACATTCTTAAGTCGATGTTTCTGTTTCACCTGACCAGTTAGTAACACATCATGTGAAGGATGACTTATTGTATGGCCTTTAGGTTTGTCCAGTCTGTAAATGCTATATCTGAGATCTAGTTGCATTTCATTCAATTTCTTTCTATGGCTGAAACCAGGGTGGGTTTTGTTGTGCCCAGCAAAGTCTGAGTGCTCGATATTACAGAGAATCTAGCGTTTTTAGCTATTTATTTGATGCTAATGCTAATAGTAGAAAATAGTTAAATATCAAAGACATCGAGGCCATGAAGTTAAATAAAACAAAGACACCAGAGAGATCAAGTCCCTTGTGGAAGACGTAAACATGAAATCACCTCACAAAGATATTTATCAAGACACATGTACCAAAAAAACATCAAGGCCATCAAGTTATATGTAACAAAGACAAATATCGATTTACATTCCAAGGACATCGCCATCAGGTCACATGTCAAAAACATGAAAACCATGAAGTTACATGTCAAAGACATCAAGGCCATGAAGTTACCTGCCACAAGGACACCAAAGACATCAAGTTTTATCAAAGACATCAAGGGCATAGAGAACATGTTAAACACACCAAGGGCATTGAAGACCATATTGAAGACATCAAAATGAAATCACAATTCACAAAGACATCAATAAAGTCAAATGTTAAGGACTGTAAAGCCATAAAGTTACATGTCACAGAGATATCTGTCAAATCACATATCAAAGACACTAAGTACTTGTATCTATATTAACAGCAGCTGGTGTACAAACGGAGTCAAAGACAGACAGCTTTCCGGACATAGAGTACATGATGTTGCAGTGCAGACCTTTCTACTTGCCCAGGGAGTTTACATTGGTTACTATCACAGCTGTTTACGTACCATCACAAGCTAATGCCAGGTTAGCCATGGAGAAGCTATCAGCTATACCAGAAAACGTGGTTCAACAGCAAGGTGAGGGCCCTGCCCGGGACACGGGACTCTGCATTCGAGTCTGGGGACCTGCAGGCCTACAAAGCAGCGCGGCCAAGCCTGAGTAGAGGCGTCACTGAAGCCAAACGCAGGTACAGGCAGCGCATAGAGGAGCAATTTAACAGCAACAACTCCAGAAGCATGGGACCAGGGATAAAGACTCTGACTGGCTACAAGAACAGCCACATGGCCACTAACACCTCAGACCGCACACTGGCAGACTCCCTCAACCACCTCTTTCCTACTTCGATTGCCGGACTGCTGCTGACAGACATCCGACACTACCAGGGAAGGAAGACGCCATTCAGCTGGACCAACATCAGGTCAGATCCACCCTGCGTAAGTCAACGCGAGGAAAGCAGCTGGTCCAGACGGAGTCATAGGCAGAATCCTCGAGGAGTGCGCAGACCAGCAAGCAGGAGTTTTCATCACCATCTTCAAGCTCTCGCTACTGCAGTCTGCTGTCCCGTCCTGCCTGAAATCAGCCACCATCATCCCGGTCCCAAAGAAAGGTACAGTGAAATGCCTTAATGACTATAGCCCATTTGCTCTCGACCCCATAATAACCAAATGTTTTGAGAGACTCATCCATTCTCACATCAAATCTGCCATCCCTGTTGACCTTGACCAACACCAGTTTGCTTACCGAGCAAATAGGTCAACAGAGGATGTGGTCAACACCGCCCTCCACACAACCCTCACTCACCTGGATCAGGTTAACACCTATGTGAGAGTGCTGTTTGTGGATTTCAGTTCAGCCTTCAACACAGGTATCCCCCACAAACTGGGCCACAGAATGAGCAACCTTGGCTTAGGCAGTTCACTGTGCACATAGATACTGGACTTCCTCAGCAACAGACCCCAAAACGTCAGGATGAGAGGCCGCAAATCATCCATTCTCATCCTGAACACCGGTATAGCACAGGGGGGTGTCCTCAGCCCCCTCTTCTACTCCCACTTAATCCATGACTGCTCCCATATCCACCCTACAAACACCATCGTTAAATTCGCTGATGACACGACCATAGTAGGACTGACTACAAACAACAATGAGTCAGCCTACAGGGAGGAGGTTCAGAATCTTTCAGAATGGTTTTCGGACAATAACCTGGACTTAAACACACCAAAGACCAAGGAACTGATTGTGGACTTTAGGAAGTCCAACCGCACAGATCACTCTGCCCATCATCTACACGGGGAGGTGGTAGAGAGGGTAGAGAGCTTCAAGTTCCTATGTGTGCACATCTCGGCCCACCTCAGCTGGACCACACACATCTCCCACCAGATAGGGTCCAACAGAGGCTTCCCTTCCTCAGGAAGTTAAGGCACTCTAACCTCCCTCACCACCTGCTTCTTTTTCTACC
>VRLP01003099.1:0-71076 GCA_009660295.1 Lophius piscatorius
GTGGAGCCCTCAGATGGTCAGGGAGGGCATTCCACAGACGAGGGGCAGCAGAACAGAAGGCCCGATCCCCCATGGTGCTGAGCTTAGTCCGGGGAAGGAGGAGTCGGTATGACTGGGTAGAACGGAGGGATCGTGTTGAGGTCAGTGGGGTGAGTAGGTCTTTTAGGTAGGGGGGTGCGTTACCATGGATGCACTGGTGAGTGAGGAGAGAGATCTTATAATCAATCCTGGTGGAGATGGGAAGACAACGAAGGGAAGAAGAACGGGGGTGATGTGTTCGTGTTTACGAACTCTCATCAGGATCCTTGCAGCACTGTTTTGAACATACTGAAGTCTTTGAAGACTTTTATCAGGGATCCCGATGAGAAGTGCGTTACAGTAATCCAGTCGGGAGGAGACAAACGCGTGGACCAACTTTTCAGCATCACTCAGGGTGAGTGAAGAACGGAGTTTGGAAATATTTCTGAGAAGATGAAAGGATATATCTTCAGTATATCAGTTTTGTACTGTAATAGTCACATTATACTTACTTTTTACTTTTTTGAATGAAAAACACTGTTTTGTACATAACTTCACATTTAATTTGACGCGTTCAATCAGGGGGATTGCTTGTACAATGCAGGGGATTGGGGTCCTATCGGGGATATACCCCTTGCTGCCAGGGACCATAGCATAGGCCTCGTTTCATGAAAAAAGAATGTTGAGATCTTCATTATTATTTTTAATGTTATTATTACCGATAGACATGATGGCAAAAGCTCCAAAATGACACGGGAGAAAACTCTAGATCCACTTTGCATTCAGTCCTAACTGTGATATTTCTTACTTTTTATCATATCATTACACCATATGATCACGCCATGTCCTAACGAGCAGAAGTTAATTCCTCTGCACTGAAAACCCAGTTCTCCCTCTGCTGATCTGGCTGCATGTGTTATCTAGGGCAGCCTTATGTTAAACTAACAGCACAAGTTGTGTTATGTAAAACAAACACGTGGATAGGACATGACCCCTGAAGAGGGTGAGGCTTAGGACACTCTGTCTGTTTGTGTGTGTGTGTGTCTGTCTGCCGGTATGTGTGTGTGTGGGTGTGTGTTTGTCCCAGTGCAGCACATAGACTTACATAGACAAGCTCTACACAGTTAGTTTATCAAATTAGCACCACTCTGCTTCTATGTTTTGTAAATGTGCACAGATTTAAAGGAGGGAACTTGTGGAGGAGAAAAAAAAAAAGGTGGAACAACTCTTTAAAAAAAAAAAAAGTGAGTTATCGAGCATGTGTGTCAATTCTTTTACTCCAGCTGTTGTTTATTTAGTGATACCCTTTTAGGAGGCAGATGAAATTAATTTCATAACATCAGATGTTAATCATTTATCAGCTCCCCAGGCTTTACGCCTCCGTTTCCGTCTGCTGTGCAATCAATTGTATGTATGTGGAAAGGTAGACCGCTGAAGCTACGTTTACACGATCCATATGGGGAAGGTAATTAGCTTGAATTTCTACACGTTGCAAACTTTCCTTCATTAGTATAATTACAGCGCAGCACAACTGACTTGCCTCCTGGGAAAGTGCTGGACAGTCTGTGCAGTCACAGGAGGACAGAGCGATGTTTGCATACATTAACTCACCAGTTTGTGTAATCAAAAACCATATTTCTGTATATATGGAATATTTTCCCCACACGTTAACACAGCCCTCGGCATAATTAGAGGAGGATGGAAGCGCAGAGTAAAATTTTGGGGAACGATTTGTTTTTTTAAGTCAAGAACATTTAGTTCTCTGAAGTTGGGTTTGCTTTTGTTTGGGCAGTCTGTTGAGGGAGTCACCGAACTCTCCTCAGTTTGGGTTTTCAGGGAGTTTTGAAGGCTTTGTGTGCACATGTGTGTAGGAGGTTTGAAGGCTGAGGCAGTTTTTCCCACTGACTTCACAGACCATGTGATGAGGTCATCTCCATGCGCCGCAGCAGGCATCTATTACAGCCAACGCCTCTCTCTGTATTAGGGGAACCCAAAGCCTGGAGAACACACGCACACACATGTACTGTGTAGAGCTTTGTGGTGTGATGATCAGGCTGCCACACACACACACTCCACTCTCCAAGCAGGATTCATCGGCTGCATATCAAGCATTCCGCACACCTGTGTGAGCCATAATGAGCCTGTTGTGTAAGAATAGAGGACAGCCGGCGCATGCTTTGCAGCAGCAAAACCGATATGTATCCACATCTGACGCCATCAGGGAAGGTCCACTGTAAGAAAACACTGCAATAAATATGTAACAGCCACTGAACAACAGGACATCTGGAAAGCAGTTGATGTGGAGAAAGATTATTGTTGTCAGTGCCAAGTCACAATATAACCGCATTCAACATCATGTCAGAGTCTGTTGTAGTTACGAAATCCCAGTCTTTACTTCTTTTGTATGATATTTTCCCGAATGCGCTAGACCCAAACATTGAACAGAAGGCTTTATTATAACGTTAAAACAGTTGGATTTCTAACAGGATGTTTTCGTGCACCCCAACCTTGAGATTTAACTCTGAGTAAACTGGGTTTGGACGTGAGCGTTCATCTAAAGAGCACACAGATTCAAACAGGTGCTCTGGAATCCTATTCGTCTGGTTTATCTAAAATATCTGGTACAAAAGGCTCGTCAGGTATTATGACTCCTCACGGGACTTTAGTAGAACTAAAGTAATAATAATAATAATAATACATTTAATTTATTATGCACTTTACATTTGGATCAAATCTCAAAGTGCTAGTCAATGTTTAACTATGGTTCACACATTTCTTTGGGTAACCTCGACCTCCAGTCGAACCTGTGAACCCACACTGCTCTCCGGGTATCTTTCACCTCCGGTCCATGCCGTAATCTTGACCTCCTCTCCGGGTAACCTCGACCTCAGCTCAAACCTGCTGATCCTTAACGTGAACCACCCTCCCAGCGTTCTCAGCAGTTTGGTGGCCCTGGTAGTCCATATTGAACGGGCTCTGGAAGGAAAGGTGCTGGGAAGGAAAGGCTCCAGGTAAAACCAAATTTGTAATGCCCGGATGATGGGATGAGGCCATCAAGCACATCAAACTTGTGGCTCTGACAAACGCACTTTAGAACTTTGTTCATTGTGAAATTTTCTTCTGCAATTATTGGTTGTCAAATTGTGGCCTTAGTTTAACCAGGATCATCATTTTCCCCTGCAGCAAACCCCACACGTCATTCTTGGCAATGAAAGGGCTACTTTCTCTTCACTAGACGCAGACGTCTTGTTCCGGGAAATCTAAATAGCACCAATTGTTTCTAGAAAGAACAAAAATCCCATTTATCGTTGTAAATAGGGAGGTTTGATGGTGTCATTTAAAGGAAAAGTAGTAATGTCCTCAGGAGGAAGGCATAGCAGGTCTTGCCAATGTGTGTGTGTGTGTGTGTGTTTGCTGTCTCGGATGGTGCCTGAGGTCCATTCAGCATTCACCATTATGGACTAATGTTCCATTGACTACAGTGTAAGGGAGAGGAGGAAATGGGATGATATGGTTCTGCACAATAATTGGAGATTCAATCTAGTGTGTATGTTTGTACGTGTGTGTCTCTGAGCACTTGTTGAACCTTCATCACCACCAACCATCATCTGTCATCAGTGTTGAACTATTACAGTGATTAGTTGCTCAATTTCTTGTTTCTTTTCTCCGTCTCTATGGAAAATTCCCTCTCCATACAGATTGTGTATATGTGTGCCCAATATTGACGATACCTCCTGACATATTTGCTTTTGTACAATTTCAATAGACTTCAAACAGCCTTTACATAAAACGTTGTTGACACTCAAACACTGGAGCCGGAGGTGCCAGGAAGCTCGGAGAACGGGTAAGGCCCATTATCTACGCCATAAGGGAGATGGATGTCGAGAAGAAAAGAGTGAGGGAAAGTAGAGCATTAGGACTGGGCAAAGAGAGAAGGTGTGAGGTGAGGTGAGGTAAATTTGCAGAGTGGAAATGATAACACAGCTCTCGGAATTCAGTGAACACATTTGACCGAAAACATTTCCCCATGGAATTATGGGGTAAACTCTGAGGTTGGAGATTAAAGCAGATGGAATGTAAAGACTGGAGAAGAGAAACATGAAGTCAAAGCACAGTACACGGTTTGAGGTTTTTCTTTTCTTTTTTTACCATGAGACACATAATTATATGTTACACCAACCAGCCATAACATTATAACTTATATGTAATGTACAGTGTTTCCCACGGGTTGGGAATTTTCTTGCGTTGGTGGACGGTGCGTCAAAGCCAGTGATGGATGGGTTCCCAAATAAACTAGTCAAACAAACGTTTATCACTTACTCCATTTATTGCACACGAATAACCGTCTTCTATCTTAGGTTAACATCAATAAATTTATACACATCAAAATTAACTTCCATTTGTGAACGAATAAACACTCAAAATAAATATCTTCCGCTGGCTCTGTTTCATATTTCAAAATAAATAACTGCTAATAAATAACTATTAGTCACTGGGTCCAGACACGAGGTGGGCAAAATGTATGAAGCAGTGGATTCATCCATTCTCTACGGAGTAGTGGAGTCCGTTGATCTTGTGTGCACAAGATAAATTCAGCATTTCAGAGGCGGGCGGATTCTCTGAATTGAATTTTAAGTGCTCTTATATTGAAGGACCACAGCAGAAGTAAGGTTGGTCAACATTTGGTACGTGTTACATGTATATGGAAATACCCATTATATGTTAGCATTAAGCCAATGGACCAAGCGCTAATTATTTTTCCACATTATTGTGTGACAATAAACATTCAGTCCCCACCTGGACCCTTATTGTATATAATATTGTTATTTCCCCGAAAAGTCGTGGATATTATAGAATCGTCATCGCCGCTGTAACTGCTGACAGATCTGTCGTGTTAACACACAATCATTCAGAAACAGTTGCATGGATCCTTTTCAAACTTTATTCCCACATAGATTTTAGTGCGAGGAAGAACTGATTGATTTAGGGAAAGGTCAGTTGCACATGTCTGCCACTAGGGGGCATCTTTATCTCCAAAAGCTATTGGACCATAATAAACTGACTGATTTAGTCCAAATTTGCTGAATGAAATGAATGGACTCGAGGACAGTAATCTTGTAGATATCATATTTTACTCTAATAGTTCATATTTTACCCACTAGGCGGAGCTTGTTAGCAAAAAAATATGGTATATTGCCCATAACTCGCCAACCATAAGTCCGATTGTGTCTTAATTTAGCTGATATGGATCGACACAAGGAAATCTGTCTTGTTTCTTACTGAGCTAAAAGAAATAGTTAACCCTTTCTCTTCATTTTTGAATCACTATGGGATCTTTTCTTCATAGAAATGGTTACAATGAGTCAATATGGTGTGTTTGAATACCTCAAATTAAATGGGACTCATTAATAATCTCATTCAGGGCAATTGCTTGTACAACGCAGGGGACTGGGGGCTTTTCAGGGATCCTTGCTGCTGGGGACAACAGCGTAGGCTTCGTTATTTTGTTATAATGGCGCGTGTCGATGGGAGGGATATATCAGGCAGCACGGGAATCTTTGTCCTGAAGTTGATTGTTAGAAGCTGGGAAAATGGACAAACATAGAGATTTGAACAACTTTGAATTTCTACACGTTGTAAACTTTTCTTTAGTCAACCAATTTGAATCAACATACAATTGATTATACAGCCGCCAAAACAAATGCGATGGCTAGAGAACTGGGTCAGAACATCTCCAAAACTACAAGTCTTGTTGAGTGTTTCTGGTCTGCAGAGGTTGGTACCTAACAAAGTGGTCTTAAAAAGGGTAAACAATGACACACACACGATATTCGGTGGGTGGTTATAATGTTAAGGTCGATCTATGTTGATGAAATAGTTTTAAAGTAACACAGTTGAAGCTTTTGAGAGTCGTTACGGTGTTTTACGCCAAAGAGCCTCATTGTTCTTCCCGGTTAGCCGTAGCTTTCGGCTCGTTACCCTCCCATGGATCCTACAGTGTCTTCGGATTAGTGCAGCCATGAACGCTGATCTTTACTGAGGTGAGAGACGCCTACAGTTCAGTGCATGTTTTCTTTGGGTCTTTTGTGACTTCCTGAATGAGACTTTGTCGTGCTCTTGGAGGAATTTAGGAATGTTGGCCACTGCTTTTCCAAGTCTTCTCCATTGGTAGAGAATGTGTCTCGCTGTGGATCACTGGAGTCCCAGAGCCTCGGAAATAGTTTTGTAACCACAGACTGATGTCTTACAACAACCGTCTTCCTCATTTCTCCTGAGTTTAAAGTTTTGGTGGATTTAGTTTGTATTTGGTTATATACATTTTTTCAAAAAGGCCCAGTTGGTATTATTACCTATTACATTATTTTTTGTTTCAACAAATGCAATTGTCATTTAAAACGCACATTTTTTCCTCCTCAGTGTGCCTTTGTTTGATTTTAAATTGTGTTTTGAATTGCAAACACAGTTTAGTAATACATTCATAGAAACATTGAAGAAACTTGGAAGTTGTCAGTTAGGTTATTTTTTTTTATGTGGCAATGTTTGCTTTGCAATATGTATTACATTATATTGCAAAGTTCCTGATTTAACATTACATACACAGAAAATATATGAAATAAATGCATAATGTATTTACTTATTACACATTTTCAATATGCTTAATTATTTTTTAAATTATTTTTATTTTAATTTTCCGAGGATTTCTTCATAAAACTGGACGTACGCTGTCATACCTGACAGCAAGGTTATATCCATGAAAAAGCCTCCAATCCCCTGTGTTGTACAAGCAATCACCCTGACTGACCTCCTCAAATTAAATGTGACTCATTAATAATAATAATAATAATAATAATAAACAGTCCGTACTGACTCTACCTACCTATTTCTATGAAGTCAGTTTCTATGCGCCGAGATCAGATCCCATAGTGACTCAAGAATGAAGATGAACACGGTTAACTAACTTTTCTGAGCTCAGTAATAAAACAAAGACAGATTTCCTTGTTGCAATTCATAGGAGCTCAATTTAACAAGCAATGGTCAAAAACTGTTTTTCTATTTCTTATTGAAATATGAACAATTAAACTAAAATAGGAACAAATATAAGTTAGATCTCCTTGAGGCGGTAAAATGGACCAATGGTGAGGAAGTTATATTATTTAAATGAAATACAGTACATACAAGGCAGATCTCCTCAATTCAATTCATATGTAACTTATTTGGACTAAATTGCTGCCAACGGGTCAGACAGTGAATAAAACAGTGTGTTCTTGGGAGAAAAAAGTTTCTGTAGTCGTCCAGATTTTTCGGATATAAATATAATTATAAGGTATTCTTCACTTAAGCTCACAAAGTTATTTGTTCATAACCTCGTACGATTTATACCAACTGAATAGTAGCTGTAAGGTTCAACACAGGATGACTGCAGAAACGGCAGGTAAGTGATTTATAAGTTAGCAATCAACCCGGCAGTTGCTATTTAACACAACATCACGTGAGACATTTTTACTTGATGACATGTTCAGGCACGGATGTCCATTTACTTATTTCTGCAGATTAGAGCCGAGTCTGAGTCTTTGTATATACGGTAAATGTGATGATTACTTCAGAGAATCATTTCCTGCTTGTTACACCTATTTCTGGTCCAGTGCATGGACAAGATCTTCAACAGGGTCAGTGATCCGGTAGGGTTGTCGATAACTGATTATAAACTTGAAGTTTTTTTGACTTCATTCGCCTGATTACATGTTGACTTCCGGCTCAAATATTGTGTTTAACAGTTCTTCAAATGTATACGGAACAGAATACTTACTCGCTGGTACGCCGTACAGATATAAGGCAGCATACCGCCGTTATCACGCACCCTTAAAGGTCACATACACTTGACATGGGGACATTATTTCAGACCGCTACAGAATGCTACGCTGCATTTGAGCCTCCCAAACGCCCGGGGTATATTTAGCTGGCGTGGACGCTGTAACTCCACTTTATCAATAAAAGGAAGATGCAGCTTCATTCAGAGACGATTGACGCCACCGCCATGATCCTGCTAAATGTGGTTTAACTAGTAAAGCTGCCTCTTGTAGCGCCGCTTCCTGCAAACGCCGTGATCAGGTCAGGGTGTGAGCTCATCACGCTAAACCTCTAGTGGGACAGATCAGCTGATAGGTGACGCACACAAGGTGTGAGAGTGTGTGTTTGTGTCTGTCTGCCTGTCTGTGTTTGTGTGTAAGTGTGTGTTTGTGTGTGTGTGTGTCTGTCTGTCTGTGTCTGTCTGTCTGTGTTTTTGTGTGTGTCTGTGTGTGTGTGTGTGTGTGTGTGTGTATGTGTGTCTGTGTTTTTGTGTGTGTCGGTGTGTGTGTGCTCGTGCGTGCCTTCGTCTGTTATGCCAAACCACAAATGAAGATAGGATCTTGCATTTAGGCCTCGTTGTGTTGGACCGACAATCAATTTCTTTGTCTGTTATCTTTCTGTGTTCATAAGTTAAGGAAACATAAATGTCTCGTTTGGTCACAACTCCAAGTGTCTAGACCAAAGTTAAGCACCTCGCAGGACATTTTTACTGTCGGTTCATAAAAAATGTAACTTTAAGGAAAACCCAGATATGAAACATTGCCTCTGAACAAGGTCGGCCCAGTCAGAGGGAGGTGGGGTGGTGAAGCCGGCAGATTGGTTCTAAATGAAAGGAAGAAAAAATGTCTGTAGAGTGCGGGCCTCGTTTCTCATTTCTACTCAGCTGCTTCTGGAATTCATGTGAGGTGTGTTCACCTGTGGATCTATGAATTTATGAAAACCCCACTTACTAGGAGATCATTTGTTTGCAATGGAGTATCTTTTTTTTCCCAGATTAATTGCTATTTTTCAGTAATGTGTCCCTCTTGTGCCCACTCAAGGTTTAAGCGTCTTGCTCAAGTGGTCCTCGATAGTGGCTCCTTCATGGCGCCTTCCCTTTTGTGCGTATCTGGCGTGATTCTGGTGGGCTGTCTGGGCGAGCGAATGGTAATCGAGTTGTAAAACCTCAGCTAATGGCTCAGTAGTCCGGTCATGTTTTGACTGACTAGTGCCTTATTCACGTGTATTTGGCACACAAACACACATACAAGAACACAGTGGCGGGGGAGTGAATTGTATTGGCAACTTGGTCAGTCAAAGAGGCGCCGTCGGATAGACTTAGTGTGTGTGTGTGTGGTTGTGTGTGTGTGTGTCTTTTGGACTTCGGCGATTGAACTTCTCATCGGATGTGCCAGAAAATCATTTGATTGACACGTCGTAGCGTATTTACTCCAGCAAGATTGAAAAGACTCCATTTGTACTTTTACACATATGCTTAAATGCACAATATGAATTCTACACACACACGCACGCACACACACACACAAAAACACACAAGAGGAGACTGTGCTGCCCTTAATGCGAAATGCTGAGACAGATCATCCGAGTCAGTCGCCTCCCAGGAAGCAGTGATCAGCTGAAAGCTCTTCAACTAATGGCTAAAGTAACCTTCATTTACCTGGCCCTGGTTTGCATCGACTACACGCACACACACACACACACACACACAGATCACACAGACAAACACACACACAGATCACACAGACAAACACACAGCTCCTGTCTCTTTTGTCAGTCCTGCTTTCCTGATTCTGTTTTGAACAAAACAGAAGCCCTCTGCCCCGCCGAGCCTCTCTCGCCCTTCTCTAAACCTTTCTCTCTTCTCCCCCTCTTCCTGTCTTTTCTCTTCTCCTCACTGGACTTTTTCTGTGCCTGTTTTTCTGTTGTTTTTTTGTTCTTCCACACCAGACTTTGTTCTCATATCTCCTTAATCGTGTTCCGCAGATCAAGGAGTTTTTCATTTGGGCTTGCGAGCCGCGCTTGAATGAATGAATGATGGAATGAATGAATGCACCCCTTGTTGTGTCAGCGTGGAATCATGCCATCCATCAGAAATAACAAACACTTCATGATTTAATTTGGTCAGATCACGCGTAAAGATAACTTACACGACGAGCCTGTATGAGAAATCTTTGCCAGTAGTTGTAGTTTGCAGCGTGACAGTTTAAAATGTCCTCGCCAAGAAAAATAATCTGTGGAGAAATTAAAGTTCCTCCTTACATATTTTTATTTCCTTATTTCCTTCGGGCATTTATTCGTTTAATCATGTTTTTAACAGTAAAAAAAAATCCCACTTGTGAAAATTATTTCTAGAAGACATTTTGTATTTCATGTAAATTGTCAATTTTAATGTGATTAACTCACTTTCGCCATTTTCATTATAAACTGAAATCAAGACCATTCGGTAAAGTATGTTTCTAGAAAACCCGTTTTAGACGTTTTTTGTTGTACCAAGTTAGATAATTCTGTTTAGTAAGCCTGCACATGCTATAAAATACCACAATAGGGCTTTCTCAGTGGCCATGAGTAAAAACTCTTCCTCAGTAGCCTTGGTGACCTCTTGTTTCCCTTAGGGCTCTATCCTTGGCCCCTTGCTGTTCAGCATATACATACACCATTCTTCCACTGTTTTGTGTTTGACCAAAACGTTGAGCAGGATATTAAAGGGTTATGGGAGTTGGTTGCTGCAGGAGATTCTGCTTATGTGAATGTTCGATTGTAGGTCTCATGACTACGTTGTATAATGCATGCTTTATGTATGCGTGCGTATATACTTGTCATAGTTTGACAGCTGGATTTATAGCTCTTTCATGAGTCACTGCAACGTCTAAGAGGCGCTCAGTAGGAGAGATTGACATTCTGAAAGTACACTCCCTGACGAGATGAATGAAATGATTGGTCTTAAATTAGTGTTGCACCCAAATACCCATAAAACCTGTCATGGCAGTTGTTGTTTTTTTGCAAAAGAGATATACCTGTAAAAAAGTAGACATTTTATCCCGGAGAGAGCCGAGTTAGCTGTTTCCAGCTTCATATTTCACGTTGAGATGCGACTATGAATATTCTTATCTAACTTTTGGCAGGCCTCGAATCTTTCCTTTGATTACTCAACAATTGATTAGTTAATCATCAGAAAACCTATCGGACATTCTGACATGATTTTAATAAGATAGCAGAAGCAGGACACAAAGATAGAGACAGTGTTTGCTGCGTTTTCAGCAGTATGTCGCTCCAGGAAGGCTTTACTCTGCAGAGCTACGCTCTGATTTCACAGTTAATTATGTAATGACAGGTGACCGCCACATACCACTCAGTCCTAAGTCTCTCACTGAACAGAGCCAGCAGTCAGGAAACGCTCACATGCATTAAAATCATTTTGTTCTTGCAGACTTGTGGCCATTTGTTCTGGATTCCACTAAGACCTCGGGCTCAATAAACTCTGCCAATGCTTGAAATCCCTCGTATTCATCAGAGCTGATGGGAAACGTCTTTGAGGTGATATTCGTCGTCTGCCGCCAGAGCTTACCGCTGAGTCTAGAACTAAGGTCGCACCACATTCTTCTTTGCTCTTAAGTCTGTACTTTGATCTTCTATTTTTGTTAATAGTGGTTACCAACAGCCTTTAGTTGCATTTCCTCCACCCTTTGTGGTACTACTGGGTCGATACTGGATCGATGATGAAAACAAGGAGTTCTGATTCAAATAAATGATTTTTTTAATTATCTAATGACTGTCTGAATAGAACGGTAGGGACGCTAGGAGTAGAGGTGGAGAAGGTGCAGTAGTTCAAGTACTTGGGGTACAACTGTTGAGACCATCGGGGAGTGTGGAAAAGAGGTGAAGAAGCGAGTGCAAACATGTTGGAGTGGGTGGAGAAGAGTATCAGGAGTTATCTGTGACAGAGGAGTTGCTGCAAGATTGAAGGGAAAGGTTTACAAGATGGTGTTGTGAGCAGCTCTGCTGGATGATGTAGAGACGGTGGCTCTGACCAAAAGATAGGAGGCAGAGCTGAAGATGTTCAGATGTTCTTTGGTAGTGATGACGATGGACAGGAGCAAATCAGAGGAGCAGCCCAGGTTAGACGTCTTACAGACAAAGTCAGAGAGGCTAAATTGAGATGGTTTTGAGACAGGAAGAGGATGAATCAATTGGTAGAAGGATGGTGATGGCAGAAGGTTGGAGATGGCAGAAGGTTGGAGATGGCAGAAGGTTGGAGATGGAGAAGGTTGGAGATGGAGAGGGAAGAAGGTTGGAGATGGAGAGGGGAGAAGGTTGGAGATGGAGAGGGGAGAAGGTTGGAGATGGAGAGGGGAGAAGGTTGGAGATGGAGCTGCCAAGCAGGAGAACAAAGAGAAGACCAAAGAGGAGGTTTCTGGATGTGGTTAGAGAGGACATGCAGTTGGTTTGGGGGACAGAGGAGGATGCAGAGGACAGGCCAGGATGGAAGCAGATGATCTGCTGTGGTGAACCCTAAAGGGAACCGCCCAAAGAAGGAGATGATTGGTTTGATAGGACCATTCTATAATTTATGAAAAATTTGCTAAAAGGCGTCTCATTAATTCACATTGATCTCATCATTTTCCCTATTTTGTCAGGATTGATTCCACGAGTAAACATGGAGACACACCTAATGCTTGCAGGCTGATGTTGGTTGATGCTTTCTGTTGACCTTAATCACCATTAAGTTTCTTTTCAGTCTTTTGCAGCTCTTGCAGGTATTTGGTAAAGATTTTACAATTTTTGGGAGTTTTTTTTTTAGGGGTGGCGTCAGACAAAATTAGCTGATTTAATGTTTCACAGCCCATTTTTTTTTGGAACCTTTGGGTGCTCAGATTTCCCCTTCCCTTCCAGCAACAGGAATTATGGGTGATTTGGTGACTTTAAATCAGCCGAAGGCCTGAATGTGAGCATGAATGGTTGTTTCTGTTGCGTTGTCGCCACTGTGATAAACTGGCGAGCTCCTCCTCAGGGTGTACCCAACATGCTTGCCCCCCCCCCTCTTTACAAAGAGTAAGCATTTATAGAAAAATGAATGGATGACTTAATTACACACGGCCCTTTTTTTCATGTCCTTTTGATATAAGCGTTGGTTATTTATTGTATGTAATGTCTCATCTGTGTGTGTGTGCTTGTGTTTGTGTGTGTGTGTGCTTGTGTTTGTGTGTGTGTGCACCTCCTGGTGTGAGCATGTTTGCCTGGCGGCGAGCCAGCTCCCTGTATGAGCATGATCGTAGCTACAGAGCATTGATTGTACGCTGTGGTATGGGATGTATGCCGGGTGCTGCCTGAAAGAACGGAGCAACCTCCCACCAATCCATCAGGGTTACTGAGGGCGCAGGAGGAAGAGGAAGAGGAAGAAGAGGAGGAGGAGGGAGTGTTTTCCTCCTTTCACACACTCTTTATTTGTTCTTTTTTTCCAAACACACTCCACCAGGAAAACATTTTCTATTCGCTTTATTTGAATTTTTGTGTCTGTGCCACATTTTGTTCTTGTCACTCTGTTTGGGTCGCGGTCTCTCTTTTTTGCCCCCCCCCGGAAGGTAATTGTCTTGTTGTCAACAAAGCCACAGTGTTTCACCCCGTGTCTCGACCACGGACTGTGTGTGTGTTTCAGCGGGTTCAGAGCCGTGGCATTGCTCTGCTGCCACTTCTCAAACTGGGTTTGTCTGTAAAGAGCTTAGCACCCGTGGGCGTTGGAGAGCACTAAGCAGATTACCGTCTACTAACGAGCCCTTCCCCACTCGGTCTGTTTATGTGTGAGCACCTTTTCCCTCCAGCTATATTATTGTTTATTTAAAAGGCTGCGTGTGGTTTTTGTTTGTTTGCGGGGTGTTATATCTCCAGCTGAAGCCAGAAGGGTCAGGTGGACCCGGGTTCAGCCTATTGAGCAGAGGTGAGAGCCGGTCAGCTTAAGTGCTGACACCGACAACAGGGCGAGAATCCAGTTTAAGACCCCCAACAGAGGTGGTCAAGTTATTCTCAGAGGAGCTGCCATGAAATCCTCCTCAGCCTTGATCGGACCAGACTCTCTGAACAGAAGCCAAATCAGCCGTATTCGACCAGACGGCTGTTTACGAGCAACTTCTGGCCCCTCTTCTAGCGAAGAGGTCACAAAGGAAGGGGATTACGCACCGCCTCATTATTTTACTGTTTGTTTTATTTTCATGAGTCAGCAGTCCACAGAAAATGTACTCTTACAATAACAGAGCTGTAACTTTTCAAGTTGAGCAAGTTGTCGGTTTAGGCCAACAAGACAAATATTACATGTGATGTAATGATTGTACAATAAGTACATATTCAAGGCGTCACTTTTCACATATCTTTAAAAACTAAATGGTTGTATAAATTGGGGCTGTATGGATTTTTTTTTTCGTCTTCAAACTCTGTTTATCAACATTTTTTGTGAGAGCATAGAACATTTAACATCCAGCGAAGAAAGGATGTGCATAAATATTCACCCCTAGTACGTTGTTAAATGTCCAAAACCTAACCTGAAAATCTATAAAGATCAATATAAACAACTGTTTTGTAGAGGAGAATAAATTAAATAATAATGATGACTAAATGCACCTAAAAAAATAATAGTAAGCAAATACATACAAAAGAAATAATAAAAAATAACCGGATCCGGCGGCTTGGTGGATCCATAGACTTTAAATTTGTGGTTTCAGCACTGAACAACTACAGGCTAACAAGAAAAATGAAGAAATTGCCTCCTTCAAGATATCAGGCTCTCTCTTTTCTAATTGAACAGCATGTGCCCATAGTGACCGTTTGACTTTGTTACAAACGATCCATGATATTGCGCTCAGGACTAATTTAATTGCGACCTCAGCGTCAGAGAATCACGATGACACCAGTCCAACAGCGAACAGTGGAAGAAGGACTTCACAGGAGAGAGGGAAGAAATGTGACATTTTTCTCTAATCAAAGTCTAATATAAAGCCGGGCGTAATTGTATTATGTCATCGGACTGATACTGTAATGGTGGGCTCGAAAACAATTAAAGGGATTCATTGCAAATATTTATATGACAATTAATCGTCGGCTAAAGTTTAACGATCGTGACAGACGTAGTTGCAGAATAACCCCAGAAACTGTGGGGGGCCCACTTTTAATCCCAAGATTCCACAGTTGTAATCGGAAACAAACATCCTGTCAGTGGGGGATAAACGCGGCGTTTAAACAGCAGGTGAACTTACACATGCCTCTGTTTAAATGAAAGTCAGACGACCTGTTGGGATAATTCAAATGTTGATCTTTCTCTGCAGACACTTTTTCCTACCTTTCCCTCGCAGGTATCTTAAATGTTGGCCAGACAAAGGCATTAATGTCCAATTTATATTTACACTCTGAGATTTATAACTCTTATTAATCTCAGAGGCGTTTCAGCAGCCGGTATCCGCGTAGTACACCCTGGGAAAATCACAATCTACTCTTAACGGACGGCACCAGTCTGAAAGCAGAGAGTAATTTGGCTTTAATATTAATGAACTACAGGTGATTTGAGTTCAGTAGCGGTCTAAACTTGCCGCATTGATTCTTCAGCCTCCGAAAGCCTGCTAAGAGGATGGTAGAACATGTTGTTATAGCCGAGAGGCATTCTGACCAATACTAGGAAAGAGCTTTCATTAAAAGCAGAAGCAGCACGTTGCAAATGGTCATCATTACCTGGCGTGACGGTACAAAGGTCAGGTAAGTCAAAGGCGTCTCATTAATTCACATAGATCTGATCCTTTGTTGTTTTGTCAGGGTTGATTCACCCAGTAGAAACGTGGAAAGAGACCTAATGCTAGAAAACTGGTTTGTTCATTGGCAGATTAAAGAGTAAACAGTCTTCTGCAGGTTTTGCAGCTATTTGATAAACAACAAAGTTTAAAATCTGAAATTTGAAGTTTCGTTAATTTTTTTTTTTTATGATCAAAAAATCTAAGTAAAATTTTGGGGGATTTTTTTTTCTTTACGTGACGGGGGGAGTGGGACAAAATTGACAAATTATATCCATGGAAAAGTCTGGGATATTTTGGAATCGTCATCGCTGCTGCGTCCGCAAGAGATTCTTTGTGTTAACGCCATAACTCAAAAACTATTTCATGGATCATTTTCAAATCTTATTCCCATATAAAACTCAGTGACAGGAAGAACTGGTTTGATTTTGGGAAAGATCAGAAAGGCAAACAAGACTTTTTGCCGACATTACTTCACATTTAATTAGAGGAGCTCGGTCAGGGGTATTGCTTGTAGAGGGCAGGGGATTGGGGCCTTTTCGGGGATAAACCCTTGCTGTCGGCCTTTCTTTTTTTTTTTTGAAGTAGCGACCCCATATAATACTTAATTTTTCTAATATCTTACAGACTAAATGAGCAATCAAGATTCAAATGGTTATGAATAATTGAAGGCAGTTTAGTGGTTTGAATTCAGACTTGTGATCTTTCTGTGGATTTATCAGGTGAGTCAGAGGCTTTCAGGTCAGGACAACAATACAACAACCAAATCATTTAATGCAACAATTAAAATGTAGGTTTGAAGGGGGGAAAAAAGGCAATTCAAACCTTTTTTCTTTTTTTTGTTACAGAGAATGTGAGGCTTGTAGAAGCTCCTGCAAGAAAAAGCTTGATATGTTTAAAATTAGGAGCAAAAAAAATTTGGGGTCAAGGGAGTCAAACTGGGGGGGAAAAAAATGGGAACAAAAATCTTGGGGTCAAACTAGGAGTCAATTGTTTCAACTTGCTCAACACTGAACAGGCTGAGGAGAAACTATCGGCTAAAAACACAGTCTGGATTGCTGTTACCTAATCCTTAGCGACCGGAGTCCACACTCTCTCCGCAGTTCGGCTCGATGTGATCAGGAGGCCAAATTTGACAAAGAGTCAAGAATTTAATTTCAGACAAACAACTACAGGACATTTCCCAGTTTGGATACGTGGACAGAGTTTTCAGTTAACCCCTGATTGTCACCCCTGTAGCTCACAATAACCTGAGCCATACATGCAGATATGAGTAAAGGTCCTGCAGCCCCCACACCCCTGAACCATGTTTAGCAAAGATCATTGAAGAAGTTCTACATGGTTTGTCAGAGAAAGAACAAATAGTGCCTCCGTGTGCCTTATGTAACTCATTAGGGCAGATCGAATCAAGGAGCCGTCTTGTTTGCTCACCGCTGCCATTATTGGTCTGTGAACGGTCGTTAACCTTTAGAGTGCTGCCTCACCTCCACGTCACCTCGGCGTCAGCACCTTAACAAGGCATTGGCGGAAGAACAGGGCTTTGTGTGTTTTGCCCATATTGGCGAGGGCCAGAGGATGTGTGTGTTAGTGTGTTGGTGTGTTTGTGTGGTTTTACGTGTGAATATTTGGTGTAGAGTCAGTTACATATAGGTACATTGGTTTTCTGGCTGGGAATGGTTGTCTGGGGATTTAATTAATTCTTTACCTCAGGATAAAAGTCTGTAACCTTGCAAACAGAACTTTCTGCCTTTTCAATCGATAGCTGTTTGATGGATTTCATAATTTATAGATGATTGAAGTCTCGTGACAAATCCTTCATCTGTCATCCATCATCAATCAGTATTTCTGTTTATATCTTCACTGATTCCGCCTTGCGTCATCCATGTCAGCTGAAGGTAAACAATGTTTCCCGCGGGTGGAGATTCTACTCGCGTTGATGGGCGGCGCAGCACCGCGTGTGACAGATGGGTTCACTAGTAAAAGAGTCCAACAAAAGTTTTAACACTTCCACCATTTATTGCAAATGAAGAACCATCTTCTATCTTAGGTCAGCATAAGTAACTATTTACAGATCAAATAAATTAACATAAATCAATCTAAATATCTTTCAACATAAATAATTAAAAACAAATAAAGAAGTGTTCAAATTGTAAAATAAATTTCAATTTGTGAATGAATAAACACTCTAAATAAATATCTTAGGCTCACTTTATTTCATATTTCAAAATAAACAAACTGTTAAATAAATCACTATTAGAGTGTCTGGCTCCAGATAAAAGGTTGCCAAAAAATATGAAGCAGTGGATTAAACCGTTCTCTACGGCGCCCCTGAAGAGGAAAAAAATAAAATATATATCCTATGCGCACAAGGTAAAAGGTTGCGCCTGTAATATTTTTCCATTGTTCGCCTCTCTTTGTCAGCGTCTCATTAACAAAAACGTTCAAGTTTAACTGACAAATACATGTAAATAGTCACTAGTCATATAGTCATGCTAAATTCGTTAGCATGTATATGGAAATTCCCATTATATGTTAGCATTAAGCTAACGGACCACATTATTTCGAGGCTATAAACATTCAGACTTCTCCTGGAAGCCTTTGTCTCTCATCTGAAGATCTGTTTATCTGCCAAAGTAAACGCTATCGATCAGGGAGTGTCCTGATCTACCATCTACCCAGGCGGGTCTTTATACTTAGGCCGGCCGCCCAAATAGAGTCTATGTATGGGAAAAACTGGTGAGTGTTGGTTAAATATTCATAGGGATGCATTTACATGAGCATAGCCTTCATGTTTCAGGTGTGTGTGTTAACTTAATGTTCTGTTTGTGTCACAGTGACAGAGGGCGTGTTAATCTATGATTAAACCCGGCCTGTACATCTCTCTTCAGCCGCTGACGCAATGTTTTTCACCTCCTGTCCTTAGCGTTGAAAGCCTGGAGTTGGACGAGGAGAGGAAATGAAATGCGCGGAACTCTCCGGTTTAGCAATTAGTCATAACCAGGTCAATGAACAAACAGGTAGAAAATGCATGTGGAGGAGATGGAGGACGGAGAGAGACGCGCCCACACTGTTTATGTTCCCGCCGATTTCATTTGTCATTAATGGAATTGGTTCTATTCATGAGCAGTTGTCATCCAGGGGAGCGGAGGGAAACGTTGCACGAGTTTCCGTTTGCACATGTTCCCCGTTGCGAATGACTTTTTGATTATGTTTGCAGTTAGAAGCTTACGGACGCAATCTGCTCATGCATGCGTTCATCTCCGAGCGGATGGTGTCGGCCTGCTCCTCTCAGCCCTGAGTTGATGATGGTGGAGCGGGTCCAGCAGGGTCTGAATATGAATCATCACTCACCTCCCATCCAAAGCAGCAACACACACACACACACACACACACACACAGAGTTAGTGATGGGCTGTGCGTCACCATGTTGCTCATCTACATATAGGTAGGACTTGATGTCCGCAGGGATTATACTTGATACGCGAGTGAGAGCGTATCGCTCTTCTTCATGCATCGTCACGTGTTTTTTTTCCACCTTTGTGTGTGTGTGTGTGTGCTATTCATTGTCCAGTCGTAACCCCATCACAGCACAGTTACCAATCAGTTTACGGACTATTTCCCCGTCAGTAGGTGGGTTTACATGGACAGCCTAATTCCGAATAGATTCGTAAAAGGATGCGTGTAAACACCTGTTTCCGAATCAGATTTCATTCCTTTGTAAGGAGGTAGTCTAAATCCTGTAAGAACCAGTCGCTGCATGTAAGAACCGATAACCAGTCGCTGCATGTAAGAACTCTTTCGGAAAGCTTTCTGTTTGAGTCGTATCTGTGCGTGCCCAGCGTCGTGACGTAATGCTCCGGCTGAGTTTTTTCCAGCGCCGCAAAGCATTTTGAATACGACTTCAGTTTAGGTCGACATCGGAGAGTCATGTACTCATCGCAACTTTGAAAGGCTTTAACATAGTTGGATGGTTAGATGTGCGAAAAGTCACTTCCGTGACTTCTTCTGGGCACACAGAAAAAAAACCTACCTACCGAATAGGACTTTCTCTTTAGCCATTGTCAATGCTTCCTCCTCACTGGCCTCTTTAAACTGTGGTGCCCCTCAGGGCTCCATCCTTGGACTCTTACCTTTTAGCATATGCATGCTGCCACAGGGTCATATTATAAACAAGTCCAGTCAAGTGACACTTTTCAATAAGAAATTGTGATTTAAAATGTGCTCAACCAAACAGTTGAGCAGGACATTAAAGGGTTAAATGTAATGGGGGTTTTTTTTGTTATGTCTTGGTTTTTGTTCAGGACTGTGTGAACACAAAGAAAATTTGTATTTTTTCCCCTCTCAGATCAGATATGGATGCATATCTGATTCTTCAGTAGTGGGGGTATCTGTTTTTACACATATTTACAAGGTCAACATGTCAAGCATTTATTGTTTTTCTTTTAATAGACATTTAAGTTGTGTTATCCTTTGTGCTTGACATCAAAACTGCCAGAATTTGTGTCCTGAGTCACATTGAGAAGTGTTTTTGAACTGCATCAGTAATACTGCTTGTTCAGTGTGATGGAATCCACAACTCTAAGATTTATTCCTCATACTGAATTAAAACGAAGGGAGACCTTGTGAAACCTGAGGAACACAGAAAACAAGAACTGTGCAGCATTCATTTTAGGACAGTCAGCAAAAAACAAATGTAATGAAGTTTGTTTGGAGACCTAAAGATTTAATTTTAGGGTTTTCATATCCATATTGGCTGACTGGTCTGTGGAGTTATACCGCTGTTATTGTCCAGCTGGAATGTAAAAAAAAAAAAAAAAAAAACCCTCTGAGGCTCTGGTGCTATATAAAGAATTTCTCTGCAACCATTCACTCGTGCAAGCTAGCATTTCATATTCCACATATTAAAGGTGGAAGACATATCATAGTTATTGTTTCGAGTCATATCTACTCTACTGGTCAGATCCCAAATATTATCCTCCTGAAGAGAGAGAGAGTTTTTTAAAACTTCATTACTGATCCAAAACGAGCTGAATTAACACGTGCAAGCCACACTGGAAACCCAACGTAGTAAATATTGTGGACGGATGAGCGATAGAGCGAGGCAAGGAGGCTTCGTTCAGAATGAGGGGACTCTTTCACTAATGTTCCTCCTGTGGACATGAGGAGAGGGTGAGAAGTGTCCCCAGTGAAGCCTCCAGAACGTCTGTAGATAAATATTTGCCGTACATATTGGCCGGGTCTGGCCGCTTACCCGCAGCCAGATACACACGGGCTTCTGTACACATTCATGCAGACACTCGCCCGTCACACTCTGTGTATCGCACTCAGTTACAGTTACATACACAAGCATGGTCTTGCTTATTTCCTATAAACACAGAGCTGCTCTGCCTTTAATAAAGCCACGTAATATGAATGAGGAAGCCCATATGAAGCGTGTGTCTCGCCAATGTCGCAGAATGAAGAAGTTAATTAGTTAATCAGTCACTTTCTGAACATAAAAGACATTAATTCCAAATGCAGTCCAGCCACATCTTCCCCTTCTTCTGATTAAGTGTCAGTAAAACTGTTCAATATTGCCATTTATAATGAAACTATGAAAGATTTGCCTGATACCAACTCACACATTACATTTCAGAATTTTTCCCGCAATTTGTGCTACAGTAGCTCTGCCGTGTGATTGGACCACACGGGCTATGCTTCACTCGCCATTTGCATAAATTTACATTTAGGTGCCCGTGACCCAAACACCCATTACACAAAAAACTATTTACGGACATAACTCAAAAAATATTTCCCGGATCATTTTCGAATATTGTGTCTACACATATACATTTAATTTAAAAAGCTCCCCCTAGTGAGTAAATAATGAAGTATTAGAGTCAATGATGATGCATACGAGATAAATCTCCTTGAGTCGATTCATAAGCACCACATTTGATCTAAATTGGACCAACAATTGACAAATCAAAATCAGTCCACTTCTTCCTCGCACTAATGTCGATGTGGGTCTAAAATTTGAAAATGATCCATGAATTACTTTCTGAGTTATTGCGTTAACATGAGAGATATGTGGCGGACACAGCAGCAATGACGATTCCAAAGTATTCCCCACTTTTGATGCAATTTTTTGCTTTAATTTCAATCATAAAAAGAAATATACAAAACTTCCCATTTCAAGTGCTGTTTTTGGGTTGTGATGTTAAAGCGAAGGATCTGCGGCGGTGATGATGATTCAATAATATTCGCTACTTTTAAGGGAAATTAATATTATGATGATACTAATACTAAGAATTTATATATGATGCGTTTGTTGGAAAATTATCAGACATTCCGAAACGATGGTGCAACGGCTTCTTGTCTTTAATTTTGTCAGTCCGTCCACGTCAGACACCCGGAGAGAGCAGCCTGCTGGCCATCTAGAAAGAGCTTTACTGGGAACTCCACCTACTGAAGCTGTCACTCCATATATCACTTCACCTAAGAATGCTGCCTCCCTCCGTGTGTGTGTGTGTTTGTGTGTGTTTGTGTGTGTGTGTGTGCGTGCGTGTGTGTTCAGAAGGGACACTCGTATCAGAATTTGGACAAACTGGTTGGACAACCCACCTGTTTAGACGTGGAGAGAAACTTGGTCTGCAAACAATGAGAGTGTTGGAGGGAAGGAGAGGGAGGGTAACTTTCCCCTAACCCCCTCTGGTCCAGTTGGCTTTAGCTGAGGGACAGGACGTCCCATGTCAGATTTCAGAACAGAAGTGAGTCTCTGTTTCACATTTTTAAATGCTGGCACTAAGTGAAGTTTCCACTCCACGTCCAACTTTGAGTTTTTGACCCACACTGTTAACATTGACCAACAAAGCAATACTTTTCGCGACGTGCGGACTTTTGATGGAGATTTCATATTTTCATTGGCCCTCTTATTTCAAGTAGGTTAAGATGCAACGACTCGGTAAATGTTCTTCCTATAAACCTTTAAGAGTCAGAGTTTGAACGGACGGCGCTCGCGTTCAGGAGTCTGAAAAGGGCCGCAGTTGATTCGATAGAATATCGGAGTTCATTATTACGATTGCTTTCCATCAGTCTGTTTTTGCAAGCTATTGGCTGACATGGAGGTGACATCGGCGGATTGTGCAGACCTGGGCCCCCAGGCTGTAAAAATATACCAAAGTTCTTGCAAACACAACTTGTAAAATCCCTGGAGCCAGTTTGTGATAGAGCCTGGTTATCATTTTTTTCATTTCGATCCCGGAAGAACGGTTTGTAGACATATTTGTAGCCTGTAGCTGTTGACTATTTTGCTTCACTTAATTGCCCTCTGAAACTTGGGTAACTGACAGAAAAAATACACATACCAGATTCCAACTAACACTCCTTCAGCTCTCCCAGCTTCTCTTAGGACTCAGATAAATGGCTGTCCTCTCCTTGTTGACAGTCAGGTATGTAAAGACCACTGGTGTCCCGACAGGGTAACGAATGCAAACTGGACCTTCAGATTTTGCCCGTGAAGCAATCTAAAAATACTTGGATGTGAAGCCGAACATGGGCAGTGAATGTGGCTCTCCCACAAATATTTTCTTCCCCTTTTCCCCTCACTCAGCACTGCTACTGTCTTTTTTCCTGTCCCCACACATTCCTACCCTCTGTGTGCTGCAACACACCCACTCAGTCTCTCCCGCTGCATAATGAAGCCTCCCTGCAGCCTCTCCACAGAGCGTAATCAGTTAAAGCTTTAATGTCTTGTGAGCGAAGAGTGTATTTGGTATTTCTCATGAAGTCTGCGCCTCTTGCTACATTTTTCATAAGACGCCCTTCCCACCATTCTTCCCTGAAAAATGCACACATACCTTGATAATGGCTCGTTTCGCAGCTGTGCTAAGTGTGATTGACACGAGCAGTTAGAAGCCAGATAGAGTATGTGGAATACATCTTTAAACGCCGCACAAACGTGCTCTCCTCTGCCAGCTGCACGGTGTGATGTATGGAAATTTACAGTTGCACATAAAGGGGGGAATTTGCTGCATTGATTCTTCCCATAATGGAATGTGCATAAAATGATGAAAGGCTTTCAGTCAGGCGATAAACTGGCGGCATTAATGAACGCTGTCCAGTCGCTGCCTCAATTCTTCGGTTGAAAACGGTAAAGCCTCATTAATTCTCTACCTACATCTACATATGAAAATATATATGTTTGATAGATTCTGTCCATCTGCTCCCACTTACTTCTGAAATGAATGCATGTAGTATAAACTGTATCTGCCTATGTTGATAACTTATGCAGATACAAACAGGCCTTTAAGTCAGTCATTCAAGCACAGTGGGCCGCACTGCAGAACCTTCTGCCATCAGTGTGTCCAACCAAAGGTATAGATTTGCTCAGATTTTGTTTATTTTTTCATTTTTCCTTATTTTGTTTCCTTTGCTCCATGTGTTATTAGGTGCCACTTTACATTATATACATTTATAAATGGCTTGTATGTTGTTTACCCATTAAGTTGTAAACACTTTACAAATAATTAAAGCTGCTATAACTCATTAGATATATATAAAAAGGGTATCAGGGGCTTCATGATTGCCAAATAGTGACCTGCATTGATAAATTGAGTGCTGTCTTATAAGCTGTTTAAAAAAAGTTATCTAATGACTTTTAAAGTGTTTAGAATCTAATTTCTAACCTTATTATAAACCATTTATAAATCTTTTATAAAGGTAGTCTTATTGTTACGTGGCACCAGTTAATAAAGTCTACTTAGGTGAATTCTGATCTGCTTTAGTGGGATACATTTGTTGAGTTTTGATCTAAATATGAATGGATATTTTATGCCTCCTTGAATCCGGGCCACTTGATCCCGCTCCGTAAAAAAAAAATAACGTGCCGTATATTTTTAGCAGAGCAAGTGCTTCTGAAAAACATTGCATGTTTCTGGTAACACAGCAAGTATGGTGAACTAAAGGGCATTCAGTAAAGCAAGAACCGCTGCCAAGGCCCAACAGTCCCATCCATTTTCTGTAACCGCTTACCCAGTTATGGGACGATACAGCCAATCCCTGCAGAGTGCAGCCTGGACGGGTTGTCCATCACAAGTCCAACATGTAAAGACAAACGGGGGCATTTTACAGTCGGGATGGTTTAAGACTGTCTGAGTGAGCCAGGAAACCCAAGCATTCTCAACAGAACCATAGAACCATATTACTGTTAGCAAACAGTTCTGACCATTATGCCATCCTGATTCCCCCAACAATACCCTCGCCAACCATTTCCTGCTACAACTTATCCTGTGTAGTAGTAATAATAATAATAATAATAATAATAATAAATCCAATTTGTATAGTGCTTAAAAACAACAAAAAAAACACAACAAAGTGCTTCACAGGATAAAACAAGGAATTAAACGCACCAGAAATATCAGTAAATAATCACAAATGATAAGAACTAATAGAGATCATCGGGGAAATTAGACTGTGGGTCTAGATACTAATAATCTTTCTAGATAAAAGCAAAAAAAGATATAAGCAGGGAGTTATGGGGCTGAGGGTTCCTGACTGAAAAAGACTGGTCACCTTTAGTCCTGATGAGGGACATAGTTCCTCACAGTGCCGACACATGAAGACAAACAGCCGTTCACATTTTCACCTATGGATCTCTTCTCTCTGATTCCAATTAATGACCTTAGTATTTCAATTTAATTGGAAAGAATTCCGAAAAAAGTCAATTTATGCGCATCCACTTCAGAAAATATTTTGGGTTCTTCCCCGTCACATGTCCAACTCACTCAAACGAGTTTAAATGAGGCATTGCAAATTATTTTTCTGGCGTGTAATCCTGCTCAAAGTCAAAAAAAACAAACCGAGAAACAGAGGGTGAAGACATGAACCTGTCAAGAGGGAGTAAAAAAAGAAGCTGCAATCAGTTTCGATCTCCGTGTCAAAGCAAGAATGTGGTACTACCTGATGGACGGAAGATGTTAGGCTAGAACCAATTCTTATTCTTCCACTAACAAATCAATGATCAGCTGCTGTGACCAGCAGAAGAGCAGGAAGAGGTCACAAACTCAGCACTAAACAGTGTGTACAAGGAAATCTTCTGCCCAATTGTTCTCTTTGGAGCGTGATTAGTTTAAACTAGGAACTGCAGCCTTGTGGATTAGTCTTCATGGGTCGTTTTACAGGTCGCTATGGATCCTTTGATACTCTGATTTCACCCTGGTACTGGGTCATTCCAACCCACTCTCACAATTCTGAATGCAGAGCGACTGCAGGTCCCGTGAAGAAGCAATATTCAAACCGCCTTTTGAAGCCCAGGGAAAGCAAGCATTCCACATTCTCAGGTGAATTTTGGGGGTGCGTATCAATGTGACATCCAGACGTCAGACTCCCAGGTTCATGATAAAAACTAATGAGTAGTGTGAAATCAGACTTGGGGACGAGACTTCTTCACAAGCGGCAGACTTCCTGATGTCAGTGGCTGAAGTTAAATGAGGTCACACTGGAGCGAAACCGGCTGCTCACGTCTGCCAGCTCTAACTGAAGCCGTCTTCTTACTGAAAACGGGCTCGAGTTACTCTGTTGTACCTCTGACCCATAGGGTAGATGATTTAGTGGAATAGACTATAATGACAGTACTGGAGGTCGTAAGAAGTTAAACTCATGGGTTTGGAAAATCGCTGCCATTGTGGAAAAACCGATGGGGCTTTTTACATCATTATAATAATATAATTCCTTGATGACTTCCAGGAGAGAGTACTTTGCCTCCACTGTAAGTGGAGGTCAAAGTTCAGGGTTGGCTACTGAGCTGCACCCTTGGATTTGGAAGGATTGTGGGGTCTTGCAGAAAAGGTTAATTTGCAGGCTGGACACTTGCTAACATGGTGTTTTAATCACAGTCCTCTTGCTCAATGGTTCTCCTTTTTTTTTTGCCATTAGTGTATCCTGTTTGAATGATTTTTTCAGCCAAATGCCATCTGATCAGCAACAAACATTTTTCACAAGGGAATATAATGATATCATAAAGACGTACAGTACAGTGCCGAGCAATCGAGTTATTACTTTTTAATGACTAACGCGTACATGCTACTTATAAGATGTTTAGATTCTTCACTACAACAAATGTGTTTTGTGAGTAACTGTGTTGGCTCTGTTTCCTTGTTTATTTCTTTTACCATGTTTTTCTGGTTTCCAACATCAATTTTGTTAAGATTCGTGCGTCATTCAAAGTCCTGCTCGCTTTGAAGCAGTTTAGAAAACCTTCCCTGCAGTACCCCAAAGTACCTCTAGGGGTAAACTCTGGTTCACTGTTTATCAAAGGGCTTCAGGGGGGTGTGTGTGAATTTTTTTTTAAACAAAGTTTGAAAGACACGCATAGCTCCTGGAATACTTTTGCTGTAATAAGTAAAGATGAAGTATAATAAGTCAAATAAATAAAATAAACAACTTTTTTTTTTAATGTTCTATGATCCTAGAAGAAACGGGAATGTAATGCTGCCATGATCGAACCATGTGTCTGATTGACAGCGTCAAAACATTAAAAAGTTTTAATGTTTGTTTGTTTACAGTTTCTCAATTTAGCATTTAAATATGTTATGTTTGGGCTTTTTGTTAATCTTTGGCACCGAATGTAAAGCCAGAAACGTACTTTGATATATTCACACCCACAATCCGGACTTTCATTTTCCTTCTTCTTAATGTTTCGTTGAGCATGAGCGGGATTGTTATGTAAACTTTTGCTGGTTTTTTTCCAAATAGATTTTGAGTTTTTTTGTGTATTTTTGGCTCAGGATGTCAATTCATTTTGTTAAAGTGAATCAAAATTTATCAAGTCATAGGGGTGAGGAAGTGCTGGGGAAAAAAAAGCATACCAAACATTTTAACATTATAAAAATTCTTTACTGTGGCTAATAAAAGCAAAGGTATTCAAAAGTATTTAAAAACGGCCATAAGGCTCCAAAGGTTAACGTCCCTAAACTGAAAAGAGCAACAGTAATCATGTTTACTGTGAACGGAAAGTTTAGAACTCCATTCAACTAAAACTCTCTCTGGTAATGGTTGAATGTGCAGAGAAAGATGTCAAAAAAAGAAAACAAAGCAACAAAAAATTCCAGCTGTTCAATTGAAAATTAATTCATTTTGCATGACGGGAAAAAAAAAAAGTTCCTCAAGACTTAAGTGAAGGATTCCAAATAACGATAAAAGTTTGAGAACCGCCGCTTCAGTCGAGGAGAATTCTCCCAAAACATGTTTTTTCTCGCTTAATACAAAGCACACATTGATGCATTCCAAAGGAGTGGCACGTTTTCTGTCTCGGGGCTTTTGTAAAGATGAGATGGACTCAAACGCCCAGGGGATTTCCACTCTACCTTTTCCCATGCAAAGTGTGCATAACTCTAGTTTCTCCTCCTGTGCGACTCTTTTCTTCTCCTCCTCCGCCCTCTCTTTCCGTTTATCCTGTCCGTACAGTGCGGTCTCATACCCCTGCTGTAGTTTCCTTTAAATTAAAGTATGATTTAACTGACCGGTGAACTCAGTGACTCTCATCACTTTGCTCAGACCGGCTCCGAGTCGAGTGAGAGCTTGTGCGGCATGAAAATGACAGGCTGACTCAAGTCAATTTACGAGCAGAGTACAGGGTAGCTTTCAATTTCAGGCAGCACTCGATTGAGACATCATATAGATCCAGATTCCTAATTACACACACGCACGCACACCCACACACACACACACACACACACACACACACAAACAGGGGCAGCTGGAGAACAGTTATTTGCCAGACACGGGTTGCGGGGGCAGAGAGCTCTGTCTAACCTCTTGATTTAAGCTGTCTGGAAAACAAAGGGGAAGAGAAACACTCATGTGCTCTCACTATCACTACCGAGGCCATTACTGCATCGATTCGCCCACAGGTGGAGGAACCATGTGAGGAAATGAATGAGATCGATAGACAAGGAAGGGGTCAGACTGATGGAAGGGGATAAGGAGGACATTTCCTGTGTGGCTGCGTCTACCAGGATGAGGCACTGGAGAGTTGTTTAGCATATTTCAGTGTATAATTTCCCATGTCTGTGTTTGGGGAAAGGTCATCATTAAGTGAATGTCATCCACATAATTATAGTATCATCCTCTGTGTCGCTTCTGCGTGTGTGTGTGTTTGTGTGTCCGTGGTGGTGCACCAGTGCGAGTACAGCCCTGTCTGCTCTCGTGCCCTGGTTGGCTGGTTTGATGTCTCTTTTGCTGTTTTTCGAGTGTGCCGCTCAACTCGGATCGTCTCTGTCCTGCTTCAGGCTGCCACGGGTTGGCCGGCTGGTGGGTACCGTGTGTGCTGAGGAGGACTAAATATAGCTCACTGCACCAGGAAGAAGTCAAACTGGAAAGAGAGACAGAGGGATATAAATATAGTGTACCCTTGTGCAATTAGAGTCGAGCGCTGCTGGAGGTTTCAAGCAAAAAGACGCGGGGAACTCTCTCGGCTTGCTCTCTTAGCCTGGTGCTTTTTTTTATTATAGCTGACGGCAGCCTGAGTGTTTCCAGTGTGACTCAACAGATCTGACATGAAATAACCCACTTTGAAAAAGCAAATAATTAACCTTTTTAGTGAGGATTCTTCTTTCATTAGCTCATTCATTTCATTTCAATTCGCTTATTTCACTCATTTCTGTGTATTTTTCAAAAAAAAATTCCTTTTTTAACACATTCCATGATTGGAAAAGGAACAAAAAGAAGATAATTCCCTCAATGAGACATCCTTACACACACACACACACAAGGCTGAACACACGCGGCTATTTACAGTTTGTGATAAAGCGTGTCACACTGGGTGGGTCTAACAAAATCTGTCAGGCTGTAATACATCATCAGTTCTGAGGCTTGTCAGACTTTGCACTGTCAGGTCAGCGTGTGCAGTCCAATCTTTTTGTTTGTTTGGTCGACTGGGTCATAGCATCACTTTAAAGGAGTTTTAGTACTGCATTTATTTACATAGGCTATCTTTCATTGCCAGAAGTCTCGGAGTGAGCGCTTGCAGTCCTCTTGTGGGCTGACGTCCCAACAGCTCATGAAAAAAACATCTTGTACGCTGGTGTTTTGTCATGACACGCATTAGGCCGCGTCAATCATCCTCCACAGTGATGCACCTCATGGCTGTTGAGGGCACAGAGCAGGAAGCCAGTTGTCATTGGACGTATCGTAATGCAGCCTAGGGCATTTGTATTGACTTGGTTTTATGTTCTTTGTATAAAATGGCAGAGCGTACATACAGGCCTCACAGACTGTGTACAACTGTTACAGAGTTAATGGTGAGGTGCGGAGCAGTTATCAGAACCACCGGTTTGATCTATCTCACCAGGTTTCTCATATAATTGTAAACTCTTACCCAAAAAACAGGTCAGAACAAGAAGCAGATGTCTGCCCTCGCCACTCTGGAGCAGAATTATCATTACCTCACGCAGTTTAGAAGGAGGTTATGCAATTTGTGTTGTTGGTGTTTGAGATCCGGTAATAACTGGATATGGATTTCAATGAAATTTTGAGGAAAGTTGCACGCAGGAGTGGGGAACAGGTCATTAAAGTTTGCGGCCTATCCGGTAGATTATATGGATTCCTGACATATTTACGAATCATCCTCCTCCTCCTCCTGTGAAGGACCCTCCTCTCACTCCGATGGGCTCGGTATGACCACCATGTTTGGTACGGAGTAGAGAAGTCATCATTTTAGATTTTGGTGTCATGATTCATTTCATAGGAAATAATCTCGGTGCTGAATGTATTTACCAACTGACAGGTGATGATGATGATCCTGAAGATGTTGGGACATATAAACACGTATTGGAAGCCCCTGCAGATTGGATATACATCGAATCATATTCAAAATGGTCTCACATTGCTGACTTGATACGTTTTTTCGTTGGATAGAACTCCGGAGTTTCAGTTCTTTCTGCCATTTCCCCACATTAACACACACAAAGACACACACTCACACACACACACACATACACAGACATACACACTCACTCACTCACTCACACAACGTGTCTCGGGACGAGACAAATAGATTTCCTCACACATAAACCTGTCTCGCGAGATACCGTGGTTTACAGAATATTTACGGTTATCACACAGTGATGTTGTAAATCGCGGATAATTGCGAAAACAGTTCATCCTGACATCACTATTAAGCTTAGACCTTTTCCGTGAGGAACTGCGTGAGAAACATCGTGCCAAGCAAATCAAAAGTAGAGTACGATGGGTCAGGGCATTGCTATAGTAGGATATTTAAATTTTACTAGGAAGGGGAATGTCCTCTTTCGGTTCATCTAGTTTTGAAATCGTCATATCAGCAAGTCTTGACTGTTGCACAGTTCATTTAAGTGAAACCTAGTCTTTGCATTGAAAGGAAACATCCAGCAGGTATGATTGAAGCAGCCATTTCCATACAAAATCTCGCCATCCACGTTAAAATCAGAAAAATCGCCTGTGCCCATCCAGACCTTCAATCACAATCCTCATCAACGTTACTTCTCCATATATTTTTTGTTTCATAAACACAAGAGCAATGCAGATTTTAAAATGACAAATAAGAAATTGATTGATATAATCCACGTACAATTTGTTAATAATTTGATTGTTGATGCAGTGGTATGAAAACTAGGAACTGGAAGGAAACTATAGAACTGAGGGTCAAAGTGTCAGATATATGATGAATGACATGTTATAGAAATCTCATGCTGTAATGTTACTTCTATTCAATTTTCAAATTCATATATTTGATGAGTATTTTATTGCGATTTAAATTTTCTCTTGCTGAACACCTGCAGTACCTTCACGGTGCATTAGGGGCAGCGGTCCCAAACTTTGGTAATAACTGGATTAGTATAATTTTGCTACCGTTTACAAGAGTTTGAAGAGATTATGGGATATATGATATGTGATATATTGTTTGCCTATGTGTTCATAAGCAGAATAACTCAAAAGGGGATTACGGGGAACAGGAGATTATTTTTAGAAAAAAAGACTAAGTGAGAAGCTTCGTCGTCGTACCGGGAAAATCACAGGCAGGTTGTTGGTTTTTGCATCGTAAGATTCAAATGTGCTTGGCAGAGGTATGCGTTCTCCAAGTGCCCTTAAGTTATGTCTGCATTCCTGCTAATCCAATCAGCTGAGCAAACACAGCCAGGGATGATGCCGACGCAAGGATGCAGCTTTTTCTAGATGGTACACTCCTCTGCGCTCTCAGGCCCGATGAGAAGAACTGAAGTTAACAGAACATTCTGACACTCTTGCTGGATTTCTGCGCTCCATTTTGCAAACACACACACACACACTGCGCCTGCAGACGTACAAGTCCCCACATTCTCCTTTCCTGCTGTTCCTTTTATTTATTTATTCCTGTCTGTATCTGAGTCTTTTTCCTGCCTGTATTGTTTATTCCTGTTGTTTGTTCCGGGGATACTGTGCTCTCAGGCCGATAGACAGACACCGCGTATCTTATATTGGATGATATCATTAACCCGATAAGAGAGAGATATTTAGTAGGCATGTCATAACAGTTATTTCTTCCTCATATCTGAGGTATTGTTTATTCTACATCAAACCAAACCATTTCCTCTTTTTTTCTTTCTTCCAGATTGCTGATGTCATCGTCCTTTGGGAAACAATCTTGGTACGAGGGAGAGAGCTTCAAAGTCCCGACTGTTCATTTGGTGGCAACGAATCGCATCCAGAGAGCAGTCGGCGCGGACACGCCCCTAAAAACGCTTTGACGGAAATTGATGGACAACTTCTTTTTCTTCACTTTCACCTGATTGGTGGCAGAACTCTGCGGGGATGTGTGCCAAGTGACACTGTTGAAAACCCGTTCGCTGCTCTCCTCCATGGAGTTATAGCCAAACAGAGAAGGGAATGAAAATGGACATATCTGTATTTTTGTCTCGGAGAGGTACTCTAGTCATTAATGGTGGATGGCTATTTAGTTTATGAAAGACAACATTAATAGAATATATCTTCTGGAAAAAAAAAGTGCCTCACTTTCAGATTGTAGCCATTTTACAAAGAACTTCAATTTAGCCTCAACTAACTGACCTGTTTTTTGATTTTGATTTTGATTTTCCACGTAGTTACAAAAAAAACACAGCAGATATAGATAATAGGTAGTATCTGTGTGAGCTTTTGCTGTATTCATGTCATATGGGATGAATGAGAGATATTCCATTGTTTACAATTTGCAGCATTGGCGGTGAGAAGGATAAGAATATCAAGTATGGTCAATGTAACACCATAGCCAAAACATTTTGAATGAATGACTGGAGAATGAAAGATTTGTATTAATTTTTATTAATATAATTTGGTGCTGACATATAATAGTCCAATAATTGAAATCACAAAAAAAAAAAAAAAAATGGATATGACCTGAATTCAGCATTTCTGCTAACATTAGCATTGAAATGGTACTAGCGACGAGTTGGTGCTCCTGTCTACTGTGAGAAATATCATATAGCTGCTCTTAAAGTTAAGTCTCTTGATAAATAGCTCTGCTTTTCCTACTTCAATCCTCTTTTCCTCTCTTTTCTTTCTTCTCGAGAGAGCCATACGCCTAAAGTATTAAACACACAGGCTTGAAACAAAGGACACTCTTGTGGCCGCTAGCCGGTTAGCTGAAGCTAAAGCAAGCCAGGCCAGATTAAGATATTAGCATCAGACCCGGACGTAAATTCACCATCCTGCTGACAGCAGCTCAGGGTGAGACCCTTGATATAGAGCCAAGCAATCCCATTAGTGCTATTAGCTCCAGACACTTGTGTCTGACTCGATCCCCTCCGTCTCAGGCTTTTAAATGACACACGGTGGAGGAGAGAGACCCTATCAATAGCCATGTTGAGGCGGGCGTTGCAGCCGTCAGCAAACCGCGTTAAGCACTGGAAAGGGGTTTAGTATTTAAATGCTATCAGGGCGAAACAATAATTCGCTTTTCAGTTGTGTTTGTAAAAAAAAGTACTCAACGTTTTTTAAAAGAATTTTACTTTTTTTTTTTTTAACTGCGTGAATGGAAAGTGCTTTAAGTCGTTCTTTATTTCCGTCTTCTTCTCTCCCTTCCTTTTTATCTTTCTTGATCTTAATTCCCCCACTATGCATCAGCATTTAAGTGCCTGTCTGCCCTTCCTCTCCATCCTTCTCTCTGCCTCTCTCTTTGCAGCTGGTTCTAGTAGGGCTGTCCTAGCCTAGCCTGTCTATATATATATATATATATATATAGATATATATATATAGAGAGAGAGATATTTGTGTCTATTTTTGTCTCTTTTGGGTGTACAGTTCTCATTGAATGATTTGTTTGTCCGTCCGGTATCTGTCAGATGACTTGATTGACACTAACGGCCCTGCTGGGTTGAATTTTGGACTGGGAAGAATTGATTGCCGCAGTGCCAAAACCCTACAGAAAAAAAAGAAAGAAGTCCCGTGAGCACCTCGTAAAGCAGCCTTCAGCGCTCGCGTCGGGACTGATTGCGTTGGTTTTTGTTTTGAAATCGAAAACTTTTGTGTTCCCCTGTTGTTTTCCTTTGCGGCAAGGAGGGGGAAGACTTTGACATATCTCGCCTTGCAGCCTGCTTATGTGACTGTGGAGATAAAGGTCATCGTGACGACTTGCGTATGCTTTAACCTTGAATTTGCCTACAACTTTGACCAGAGGATTAAAAATAAATGCGTGAGGAGGAAGAAAAAGGCCGCCACGGGAAAAACAACCGCATCTTAACACACGTGAATCTGTGTAGCTCCAAATTCTGCTGGTGTTTGCCTGTCTGCCTGCTTTTAGATTCTTTCTCCTCCGTCTCCACTGACTGTCAGGCTGATTGGGAGCTGTGGCTGGAATAGCCTCTAATAACATTTGCTAATACTAATAATCCATGCAGACCTGCAGGCAAACACGTATTTAAAGGTTTCTACTGTCTTTTGGAGATGTTCTCTTTTTGCAAGTCAGCAGTTTTGGCTGAAAAAACGAGTTTCTTTGATGGTTTGGAGAAAAAGTGCAGCGCAAGGCCTGATTTCCATCCCGACAAAAACACATCATTATATCCATGGTTGTACGACTTCTTTGATTACATTGTAAGCGAGTTTAGAGATCTTCTTAAAATGTGCAGGAAATTGCTGCTGCTGCTGATTTAAATTGTTTTTCTCTTCTTCCTTTTCCCCTGAGGGATGGTACTGAATGGAAATATTGAGAGATTTGCCATTGATGTAGACAGTTTTACTTCTGTTGTTTGAGGAAAAAAATCTGACTAAATGGTAAAAAAAAAAGAAAAAAGTCTGGTTTTCTTTTGTCTCTGTGAAGTTTTCTTTTGAGTGACATAATAGGGGTGATTGTTAAAACAGTGTCAAGCTTGAAACAACAGCCTCTCTGTGAAAAGGCTGCAGTTCACTGGCTGAAACAAGCGTGAACATTTGCGCGAGGCGCCTCAGACAAAGACAGGCTCATGCCCCTCGCACACTCATAAAAGCTGCTACCACAACGCAGATGTCAAACAAATGTAGACAAGAGCCTAATATTTTATCTGCAAAGCCTTTTTAGCTACTCTAGTCAAATTCACCCCTCCCACTGATAAGATCATTTACACTTGACGCTGGCAGGTTGCCACCAAAGTTAATCACTCGTCTTACTGGTAATTTGACCAATGGTGGTGTCTGCCTGCCGAGCTCAAAGACCTCCCTCCTGCTCTATTATCTGGAACAACCCTCTCCCTCAATGCTCACTTTAATTAAATAAGCTTCTTTAGACCAGATAAATCTGCTCCTTTCTTTATCAAACGCCAAAGGAGTCTTGTGTCGTCCTCGTCCACAGGCGGCCGAGTAACTCGACCCAGCTGTAGGAATTAAAAGAAACGATAGACGCGCATACAGATGGAGCCTGCACCTGCAGCTCCTCTCACTTCCTTTACAGAGTAAAAATAAGAACAGTAGAAGGCCTGGTAGCACATGTATGAAAGCAGATGCCCCCACGCCTGATGGCTTTCTGAAACACTCTTCCCGTCTCGTACTCCCTCAAATCTTGTCCTCTTAAATCCAAATCAAGTCCTGCTGAGCTGTTGGGTTGAGCACATTCTGAGTCCCTGAAAATGTGAGCCACTCGGCTGAACTTGTTTATGATACGCTCCGGTGGCAGGGCGTATGTGCTGAAGAGTAAAGGGCCATGGATGAACCATGGGGGACCCCACAGATCAAAGGGGCCACCCAGGAGGAGGCACTAACCATGGCTATTGTTAAAGCATGTGAGGTCTTACTAAAAAAGAATTATGCAACTTGTAACCACAAAAAAAAAGTCTTAATAAGGGTCATATTTTTTTCTTCTTCCAAAACATGCAAAAGTGGAGCTAATCGAATTAAATTAAGACTATTTTCTGCGAAAATCATTTCATAAGTCTGATTTTTATTATTTTTTTTCTTCTCTTCCTGTTTAAAAACATGCCGGTCCAAATGTTTAATTTTATGGTAAATTTAGAGAGTCTAAGATATGACGTTAATAAATGCCCCCAAAGAAAAGCAATTTGCAAGGCAATAATTTTTCCATAGCTTTTTTTTTTTTTTTTTTCTTGGTGAGAACATTAAAGGTGAGTCTCAAGGAGATTTCAAGCCCTTCTTCACGCTGGCTGAACCTACAATCCACAAACGCTGCGATTCAGTGGCTGACTTTTACCACTATTACCCCCTATCCTCCTCATCAAACTTTAATTTTGGAAGAGAGTCAGGGTTTTAAATTATGGAAATGGCCCACTTCTTTTTTCTTGATGATGCTCCCTCTAAACCCACGATGTGAAAGTTCACAAGAAAAACTCTCAGCCCCAGTGGGGGTGTGTTCAAACGCAGAAAGACAATAAAAGTAAAAGCTGCATCGGTCTTGCGATAGGAGTAGAGAACGGAGGAGTAGAAGCAGGCCAGTGGGCTCAGCTGCCATCTGTGTGGCGACAGACAGTGACGATGCTTCACATCCCCGGTCAAATGAGGAGGAGGAGGAGGAGGAGAGGAGGCTGGATGGGAGCCAAGACAAGAGGACACCAAGTTCAGTCAGAGAGGTGTGCTGGAGAGAAGCCAGCAGGTAGAAGTGTTCGTTCAGAGCCAGTCGGTGTAACGTCTCAGTGATACTCTATCTTTGGATTCTATTTCTGTGTAAACACACCTGCATGGAACATGGCAGCAAAACCTGACTCAAGAGCCGCCATGTTTACACGCTGCAGGGTGGATAAAGGAATACTAGCACAGTCCCTGAAGAATTCATCCAATACAAGAACTGCTACACTGTGATAACGGTTGTAGCAGATGCAACTTTCAAACTAAACAAGTTGAGAATACGCAGAACATTAGTCGTAAACGATCATTTAAGGAAATTTAAGTTCCTTAAATGCATTTATGAAGGGATTTTAGATTTAAATAAATATTAAGCATTTGGGGTTTTTTAATAAATTGATGTTACTCTTAATGTGATTGATTACAGTTAAAGTACCAGTTCACCTATACTGCATGATTTTTGGACTATGAGAAAACCCCCCAACAAACTCCACACAGAACGGCCCCCAGACCAGAAGTGGATTTGAACACGCAACCCGTAACTCTTTACTTAAGAAAAAATGGAAGAACCCAAAGAACATTTTTAAAGTCATCTTCAATTTAAAAATGAATTTCAAGTTGATTTCTTTTTTTAAATGGATAAAAAAAAATCTTGATTCAACTGATTAAAATAGAATTAAAGTACCAATTCACCTATATGGATTTAGCAAGTAAAGAGTTTCTGTGAAAGAAGTTTCAGTGAATTTCAAATGTTGAGCCATGATTACATTACTTGCGAAGTTCATGTTAATCAAACTGTATATATTTTATGACTATAAAAGAAACTGGAAATTGTTTGCTTTTTTTTTTAGTTTTCATTTCTTATTCCAAATGATTAACTCACGGAATAAATTCAGCATGGAAGTATAAGTTCCCGAAACTATAACGTTTTAATGTATAATATTAAGTACCCGTTACAAATAAAGTCGATATTATTACTCAAATGTTATGAGTTTGATGGAAAAAAAAAAAAAAAGTTACTGGCACTCAACATTTTCAAGCTAATAAAAATTATCAACACATTTAAAGTTTTACTCTTTTTAATTATTTAATTGGAGCTTTTGTGTTAACGGTGTAGGTTTGATCCTTTAGAATCAAACATAGTCTCTAAAAATGACAGTACAATGCTGTGAAAAACTATTGGACCCCCTCCTGGTTTACTCTGTGTCTTTGTTCCAAACGGATCTTGAAATAGAATTTAACTGAAGACAAAGGCAACCTGAGTAAACAAAAAAAAAAAAGTAATCAAGTACTCATATTTGTTCAACCAAACAGGTTTTTCAAAAAAAAAAAAATGGTTCTGTTTGAAAACGTTAGGAGGTTTCTGAGGGGGCAGGGCGGGAGCCCATCCCTGCTGACATTGTTCAAGTTGGTTTATCACAGGTAAGACAGGCGGAAACAAAAAACCATTCAGGCTCAACTTTTCTTCCTTAATAGATAAAATCATTTCAAACTTTTGTGTTTTAAACACAGTTTCTGTTTCAGAGAAGATCTTTGGAAAACGTCCACTGCATTTCCACACACAGCACATTTTGTTCGGGTTGTGCTTCCTCAATGATTCCACTTGCAGATAAAGGTGTAATTTCATTGAGAGTAACGAGGTAATGCCAATGAAACATCAGAAAGGCTTTGATTGGTGATGATGGTTGTTAAAGCAGAGTCCTCAAACTTTGTCTTTTGATTTAGAGTCCCTTCAGTCATAAATCCGATTCCGTTTACAGTGATAATGACGGAAAGATATTAATTGTAAATGGTACCCTTCAGGCTATTATAAAGCCTCCATAAAGTGGAGCTGTTCTCAAATGTCCTGTTCTTGTGATGCCATATAAATATAGTAGAAGTCATTAAGAACTGTTTTGAGCTTCTATTCCCTGAACTAGACCTTCGCTCCTTTATCAAGATGCTGCTTCATTTCACTACTGGACATTCATTTTTAACAATGTAAGGGATTGGGGTGGTGGACTATTATGTGACTTCTCTCAACACTCAACCTGAAGTACAACCCCTTCCCTACGGCATGACGATCACATGGAACCTCTAATCTATACCACCATGAAGAAACGGAATCAATGAACGCCTGACAGAACTGCTGCTCTCTGCATATTTTTATGGTTAAAACCCTTTAAAGTCCTGCTCAACTGTTGGCTTGAACTCATTCAGAGTCTCTATTTCCTATTTAAATATGAGACTGAACCTGTTTCTATATGACCTAGAGGCAGCATGTACATGCAGAACAGTAAGGGGCTATGAACGGAGCCCTGGGGGATACCACAGGTTAAATGGGCCACCGAGGAGATGGTATCAACCATAGCTATTAAGAAAGTCCTATTTGATAAGTAAGATATTTGTTTTGCATATTAAAGCATGTGAGGACTTACTAAATAGAATTACGTTACTTCAAACAACAAAGTCTGAGTCTGAAAGGGTCTAAATGTTTTCTGTAAACATTATTAACAAAAGGTTGAGCTAATCTAAATAACGCTGACTATTTCCCATGAAATACAGAACTTCATCATAGAATTATTTTGAACTGTTTAAAAACATACTCCACCGAACAATTGGTCATTTTATGGTAAATTTGAGATTTGAAATGAATAAATTCCCCCAAAGAAACAAAAATATGCAAAGAAGTATTTCTCCCATAGTTCCTATTCTTGGTGAGGACATTAAGGGCATAGAAATATGTGTTTTTGATATAAACCATTGAGGTATTTTTAAACTATATTGAAAAAGGAAGTAGACATTTTTGACTAAGAAAATAATCTTATCCCCCAAGAAAGTCAGACTAGCCTATCTTTAACCAGAAGCAGAATTAGAATGGCCTCCTGCTTTTATGACACCCTGTCCTCCTTGAAGAATCACCCTGCAGCCCTTGAATGGAAGTGGTCTGCCACCCTTGTAAAACCCCACGGTATATCTTGTGATGATGAAAGGTCACAAGTAGTCACTGCTTTATTTTTGGGACTTCGGAACTCTAGGCGTTGTTAAAAGTGAAAAAAAAAATACCTTGGATTTTAATTTAAGCACCTTGAAAAATACATAAGAAAGTTCTACAAATGGTTTGGTTACGCATGTTTTTAAACGGTTAGGTAGAAAAAAATCAGACGTACAAAATTATTTCAGGATGAAATTTTGTATTTTATGGAAAATAGTTTTAATTGGATTAGCTCAACCTTTTGGTAAAGTGTATTTTTTAGACTTGTTTTGGTTGTATTAAAATACATAATTCTGTTTAGTAAGACCTCACAAGCTTTAATACGCCTAAAAAAAATATATAAAATCCAAATTATTACATAGGACTTTCTCAATAATCAGGGTCAATGCCTCATCCTCAGTGGCCCCTTTGACCTGCGGTGTCCCCCAGAGCTCAATCCCCGGCCCCTTACTATTTAGCATATACATGCTGCAACCGGGTCTTGTTAGAAACATGATAAGACATGGAGACTCAACCAAACATTTAAGCAGGACATTTTTAACATAACCGTTCAAACTTTTTTGAAATGATAAAGTGTGTAAAGCTATATTTTATTCTGAAGGGAGATCTTTCACACAGTGGTGGCGTCTCTGGTAATGGAATGCGGGAACGTTGCATGTCCATGAAAATGAATCATGTGTCTGCTGTGATAAGGCCCGGGCTGCTATTTTTATGGTCTTTGCATCACTGTGGTTCTTGGCCTCGCCGAGCATGTCGAGTCCATACTGCTACATGCCGGCACCAGTACAGGAAGTTTTCATGTCTTTATGACTTCCTTCATAGGCCGTAGGAGGCACTCTGGAAGTAGGATACAGAAATAGCTCTTGCTCCCACGGCAGATGTTGGAATGTTAATATGGGCCCTGTTAGAGGTGCTGAATGCGCTTCCTGCCAGTCGCACACAAATTCAAATAGATCGCAAAGTTTCGGTTGAGATAAGATACCTGCAGTGATTGATATGCAGGACTTTTCCTCCACAATCTCAGGAAAGTTGTCATTATTGTATCCCAGAAGAAAAGTCGGGGATATTATGAAATCATCATTGCCCGCCAGGGTCCACTGCCAGATAACTCAAAAACGCTTTAATGGATCTTTTTTAAATTGTCTACACACATAGAATTGATTTGATTTTTGATTTTGTGCATATGAATTGACTGAAGGAGCTCTATTTAATTTATATCATATTTTACTCACTGGGAGGAGCTTCTTTTTTTTTAAAAAAAAAAAAATCATTTTATTTTATGATTAACACTGTTTTTTTGGGGAAACGACTTCACCTTTAATTAGAGGTGTTCAATCAGGGAGATTGCGTGTACAACGCAGGGATTTGGGGGCTTTTTGGGGTTGGACAGCGTAGGCCTGGTTTCCTACATAAGTGATGTGTTTTGCTCTCAGGTAAACCAATATGTTGACCAAGCCAGCAAAGCCTTGGATTACAAACTACAAACTGCTAATCCAATCCCTGACCCCGTCCTTCCATTTAGGTTTTAAGGCCCTGCTAAACACTCCAGACTTAATTATGTTAGTTTACACGCTTAGTCATGGTCAAAACAAGTGAATCCCGCGGTTAGCCCCCTCCACTGCATAGCATGAGAGGCAATCTGATCCACAGCCGATGAAAGCATTACCTGATGTATTTCCCGCTTCTTTTTTCCTCACTGCCCATCCCTCTTTCATCTAATAATAAAAAGCCTTTTTTTTTTCTTTCTTTTTTCCTTTCTTTCTTCCTTTCTTTTCTTGCCTCACAAGAGAATGTTTGCAGATTTCTGTATTCGGGCCACGCAAAATTAGCTCTCTGGCTTCGTAGCCGCTGCACGAAGTGAGAAAAGCGAGGATTTAAACAGCAGAAAAATGCCACATGGAGCGAGTGAGGAAAGGAGGAGGAGGGATGGAGCTGAGAAAGGCGTTTTGGGGGGCTTGGCAGTGGTGGGGTGGACTGGGGGGGACTGTGAGGCCTCTGTGCTTCTTTTCTTTTTTTTCTTGAAAGCTCCCTGAAAACCACAGACACATGGTACAGAATTCCCCTCATGGGCCGAGAGGAGGGGCTCTGCGAAAGAACAGCACATTGTCTGTGATAAACACTCACACTCACACAGGGGATATTATAGATGAGTACACACTTGGAAAAGGAAGGAGGGGTGTGAGGCAGACACTCAAAATGAGACAAAAGCAGAACAAAAAGAGGACGGCGACTTTGAAAGAGCCGACAGGAAGGTATCAGCATACATCCAACATACCAACATCACCTTCCTGCATCTCAGCTCTATGGGAAAGCGGACGGCCAACCTTTCCACGGGTATTGGAGTAGTTTGGGGGGCGGGGGAGTGAGGTGCTAATCCAATGTACAATGTGTTTAACTTTGACTGACAGATTCCTGAAAAAGCCCTCCCACCCTCTCCACGCGGTGGGCCCCCTTTGAGCTTGTAGATTGAGGATAAGCACAGAACTGGCATTTAAGGTGCAGTGAGAAAAAGTGAAGGGTCAGGAGGTGCGAATGGGTCCTTTAGGACTCATGATGTGGCCTAAGGCTCGGGTTTGGACCCAATGCCCTTGAAGAAGAATGCTCAGTTAGCTAATGGATGCACGTGGAAGCAAAAACATAGATTTTTCTCCTAATTGTGCCATTTTAAAGCATTAAGAGACCAAAATACACAGCAGATATTTCTGCAATTCGTCATGTAAGGCTCCACACCAAGACCCACTAATTCATGTCACTCCTGGGATATTAGTATGGATGAATGGCGTCATCTAGTGGCACATTCTGCAAATGAAACTATAGGCTTAATCCAACCACCACTAATTATATATACAGTATATAATGTCAGGTCTATAGCAATTTGATGAAACGCAGCCATCGCAGTAATTCCACTCTGTCTGTGTTTATGTCACGGCTCAAATCACTAAAAACAAACAAGTTAATGCCTTACCTTTTTTTTTCATTTACTCCTTTCAAAGTCAGATAAAGACTTTCTCACAGAGAAGAACTGCTTTTTTCCACCCCCATAGTGTGTTAACCTGGTGACCAGCTTAGAGGAGCCCTCCCTGGAAGCTGGAGAGGAGAGGTGGAAAATCTGTGTCAGCCTGCTGAAGAGCCACGGCCTGCCTGGGAAATGAGGACACAGGGAATGGGAATACAATCAATTTATAAAAAGCCTCAAGTATGACCTTGCTCCGTCTTCTCTCCTCTTGACTGACGTTACTTTATGCAAATCTTTGCTAATAGAGATAAAAGTACTGCTCAGACATGCATGGCTGCGGTTCCTGGGAAGGCAGACGACTTGAGGTCTGACACGGAAGATGTCATTTGACAAAAATGCTGTTTCCAGAGGATTGTATTTTAAAATAACTCCCCGCATTTCTGTTTGTGATCTGTTGGCCATTACTCAGGTTTTTACCACACTTTATGAAACAATGGAAACGCAGAAAACTGTTTTCAAAATGAATACCGTGTATCTTTATCTGATAATGATCAGGACTGGCAATTTAACCGAAACCGAATCTTCTGCGGATTATTCTTTAATTTAGAATCTTGTCTGTAAAACTTATTACCAAATGTTCTTCAGTTTCCCAGAGAACAAAGTGATGTCTCCGTGTGGATTTCTTTTGACAACCAAACAGAAAATAGCAGAAAATGGAAGCACAAGCAGACACCAGTAAGTGTTTTTCAACTAAATGGAGATTTCTTGAAAGTTAAATCAGAAAGACTATCCTCTCGCACACTTGTGTCGCAGTTACTGCTCATCCCACTCTATCGTCTTCACCTTTCATAGATGCTCAGTCTCAGTTACCTGCTTGTCCTCCTGGGGCATCTATTGCTACCAGCTGCCCTCATTCATATAGCCTCATCCATCCCATAACTGTGTCACACCTGGAAGCTTAGCCCATCACCATCAGCTGCGGTCTTTAAACATGACACTCTCTCCGTTCGTCTAGTTCTTTCATGCTGCTAGTTTGCACGTCTTCCACTTGCCATACTTCGCCTAGTCCTCGCAGATCCATCTGCCTCATCATCGTCAGCCTCAGGAGAGTTCGGCCACCACCACCAGTAAAAGGGGATATTGGGCTGCTGCTCAGGACAGAGACCCTTCGTTCACAGTCTCTCTCAAGAGTCCGAGCGCCAAAGACTTTCTAATAGATTAATAATCACACCTATTCTGTCGTAATAAATCATTCATCTTTTGGTCAACATCTGTCTTCTCTGATCGAAATGTCTTCAAAATAAACAATTTTAATATTAATTCATTCATTCATTTTCCGCAACTGCTTATCTTATTCGTGGTTGCGGTGGCTGGAGCCTGTCCCAGCTGACATCGGGCCAGAGGCCTGGTACTGTTTGTACTAAATGTGATCAGCTGATTATTTATGTTGGACAATTATACTATTAAACCTAATAAGACACTTTCTCTAAAAAATGATGTTAATCCCTTTTGGTAATAATATATACCTTAAATCATAATGTAAGCCTATGCATTCTTGAGAAGAGGATAAGGACATCACTCTTTAATTGTACTAATGTCCTCGCCAAAACAAATAGTTTGGGGCAAGAATGAATTATAATTAATAATTAAATTATTTATTTCATATCTTAAACTCTTAATTAAATATTTGATGACAAATTATTTTGTCAAGCATGTTTTTAAAACAGTCATACTTCGAGATGGAGTCATGATGAAATTATATTAAGTGTATTATAATGACCGCGAACATTTATCAGAACTTTTGTATTTAATGGAAGATAATCAGTTAGAATTAGGTTAGCTATAAACCATTACTACCTTTACCATAAAGTCACAAACGTTTTGCCGATCATGACCATGAACATGCTATTATATGGCCAAAAACACACAGAAACAAAATGTACTAAGTAAAATCTTTCTTAGACATTCCTAGCCAAGCTCTCTCGGCATAGAACCAGTGGATACTCCAAAAGAGTGAAGGGATGCAAAAACATTCACTCCTGAGAAAAAAAAACATCATTATTGCATTTTTGATATCATTATTTTGAAACAGATTAGAAAGAAGAAGAAGAAGAAGAAAGAATTCTAAAAGTGTCTCAAATCAGTCATTTTTTTATTTTGAAATTCCCCCTTTTTTTTTTTTTTTTTTTTGCATGAACAAAACCACAAGCGGGTTACTTCCCTGTATTGTTATTGTATTTTTATTTGTTCAAACCACATAAAATCCTCTCAGGGGTCAGTGTAGGACAGTTTCATTGACTTGAAGGAGATGTTCTCTGTTGATACTCGTAGATAATCTAATTCCAACAAATCCTCATTGAGTTCCTGACTTGTGGTTTCAGCTGAAAAAACAGCAGACATGTTCAGACCGCGTCCACTTCCTCCATCATCCAGGAGCGCGTTCAGATCAGCGTCAACATCTTGACCCCTGATGCCCAACTTGTTGACACTTCTTGAATCCTCTCCTTCATCTTCAACGTGTGCTTCAGGACCCTCAGAATTGATGGACCAGTCCCCTCCTTCTGCTTCTTGCTCTGTATCAACTGTAGTTTCTGGAGAACAATCTTGACCAGATGTGATTGGTGTGGTGGTTCTGGCTCTGACGCCAATGAATGAAGCACTTCCGACAACGTCAGCATGAGTGACACCTTTGAATCTGCAAGGCTGCTTTGGCTGCGAGCCCATTTCTAAACTCCCAGCATCACTGCTCACAGATGTAGAGTCAGTGAAGCTTCTGCCACTGCTGGGTTTTCCTTTGACACGTTTTCCTCTCACGGTGCTGCTGGTAGAAGACCTGGGCAGATTCACCTTCAGTGCAACAGGTTCACTTCTTTTGGAATCTACATTGAGGTTTCCTGCCGACCTGAGGAAAGTTGGGGAGATTCCATGACTCTCTGGTGCCGATTCTTCATACCTCCAGTCTGTTTTGTTTGCAGCATTTCCAATTCCCCCTTTCTTTGTGTGTCTGTCTGGTGTAATCTCTTCTGTCTTCACAGGTGTCTTCAGGTCTTCAGTGCTCTGCTCACTTCTACTAGACTGATGGCTGCTACCTGGATCTGAATGAATCCTGCTGCTTCTCGGTTGCCAGATCTGTGAGCTTTTAAATTTCCATCCTTCAAACCCCTGCTGGGCCCGAGCAGACTTGTCTGGCTCCTCAACTAAAGCTTTGGCTCCCTCGAGTGGTCCTGTGCCAAATGCTTTGAGACCATATTTTCTGCGGTAGATTCTGAGCCGTCGGTGATCTGGATTAATGTCCGCTCTGGCATCACTTTCAGGCTGGGCTTCCTTAAATCCAGAAGTTTTGATAATGTCTAAACTTCCAGGAGAAGATAATGGATCATCTGTTGGTGTCCTGTCACGCTCTGCTGGTTCAGGAGATGCTTCTCTTTGGCCAAAGCTGTACTTTGGCGACAAAGATGGGAAAATATTTGCAATCTTGTCAAAGCTGTATCGGTGAGAGGTGGTCCTTTCATTCGAGCCCCCGGTGGAGAGAATATTTGGCTCCTTCGCGTTTCTCCACACAGGACTCTTGAATCCTCTGAAGCCATAGATTCTTCTCGTGGTTTGTTCAGGTTTGTTAGCATGCACTGATTCTGGTGTTGCCTTATTAACCTGGCTTCCTGCTGCAGACTGCATCTGTAAATCTGCACGAGCTGAAGGGCCAGAACTTTCAGTGGTGTTGGATCTAAATGGATGTTCAGACATTGGACCATCTGGTGTGGTTCTGTGTTGATATTTTCCCAAATTGTCCATCGGAGCACCATGCCGGACCACGTTAGCATTAACATCATTTGCATTGGCGTAATTCAAATTAGCTTCATTTTCTCCCTCTAGATTTTGATTACCCTCAGCCGGACTTTCTCCCTGGAACGGTTCAGAGGGCTGGCGTTCGTGTAGCACCATGTTTCCATCAGCGGCCTCTTGTCCGCCAGAAGAGGTCTCTGAGTCCTTCCGCTGATATGACCTCAGACGTTTGTGTCTTTGCGTCTCACTGCTGCTCATAGAGTTCAGCCCCTGAGAGAAGTCTGCGGCGGATGATGACAGTTTTTCTTGGCTTTGTCGGTGTTTAATAACAGAAGCATCCAACCTGCTGGTGATTAACGGCGGGCGAGGGGTAATTTGACTTGCAAAGCTGAGAACTTTGCTTGATTGAATACCGCCAGATTTACTCGACGGCCCAACCGCAGCGAGCTCATTTGTCTCTTTATAGTCGCCGTAATGCTCTCTTGCAGTTGGCAGGGAACCAGTCCAATATGTCTGGGATGGAAAATGAGACGAGCCAGAGGGCTGCCAAACAGTTTCATGATCCGCCATCTTCGGAGAGTCATTTCCAGGAGCTTTTTCTCCGTGGAAGGATTTATGAAAATCTTTGATGACCCAAACCTGAGACGTGTGAGAGGTCTGATGGAAGGGAATAGCAGCTTCTTTATTTGATGATTTTCTAATGATCACAGACTTTCTTCTTTGGGTTACTCCCTGAGAGAGGGGGGGGTCATTTGCTCTGATTTGCGATGTCTCCTGAGTCTGTCCTCTGTGCTGAGAGCGGCTGGTGAAAAGGTTGCCGTCCGGCCTCACTTCACTCTGTCTGTCCTGTGGAATGTTATGATTATAAATAAAGCTACCGTTGTAAAATCTTAGGGGGTCCGACTGATCGCCAGTGAATGACAACCATTGTCTATAACCTGTATTTAACTCATGTTCACTGTCAGCTCCAGTTTGGATTCCTGTTTTGGTTGATGGCAAACCAGAAAAGAGAGGATACTGATGATGTGAAGAATGCAGTCGTCTCAGGAATGTGTACTTCACTCCCGGGTCCACTTGGGTCTCTGTAGGACTTGCTAAACATAATAAAGAATTATAAATTATTCATTTGATAAATGAAATGAAAAATACAGAGAGAAAGCTAGCATAGCTAGCATGTATATGCTAAAGAGTAAGGGACCAAGGATAGAGCCCTGGGGCACACCACAGGTCAAATGGGTCACCGAGGAGGAGGAGGAGGAGGCTACAGACAAAGTCCTATTCGATAAGTACATATATATTTTTCAGGAATATAAAAACTGAATAAAAAGAATTATGTGACTTCATAAAACCAGAAGAAAGTCTATAATATAATAATATTTTTTCTAAAACATTTATAGCATTTTATCAAAAGGTCCCAAAAATCTAATTAAAATGAACAATTCTCCATGAAATACAAAATTTCATCATTTTCATTAAATTATTTAGTAAGTCATTCTTTTAACTGTTTAAAAACATGATTGACCAAACTATTTATAATTTTTAAGAAATTTTAGAGAGATGAATGATCACAATAAATAAAATATGGAATGTAATAATATTTTCATATTGTTTTCCTTGGTGAGGGAAATAAATGATGAAATGTTTCATTTCAGTGTTTAAAGTTGGATCACTTAGATACATGTCCTGTTAATATGGGGTATCTTTGATATTTTAGATTAATTTGGACTAAATATAATTTGAAACTAGACATTTCTCTGTATAACTAATTTTTGTTGACCAATTCTTTCCGTTTTTATGGCTAATTTTGGACCGTTTTTATTTTTGCAATCAGCCGCAGGTTTAAGGAAACACATTTCTCAGGCTTCATCTAATCCAATCAGCCAACACATGCTCTTATGACATTTTTCAGCGAGCCACTAAGATGAGCACTGGAGCTGCCCGGAAGACCCGGCAGTATCGGGTCAAGCAGATCCTGGCCTGTTTGTGCTCACCTCCTCTTGCAGCATCTGAACATGTGATCAATAAGAAGACAGCTGCAAAGACCAACAGGAGTCTACAGAGAGGGCAAAACATGGAGCATTCCTGTAATTCAGGGGGATAATCATCAACACTCCTCAAATTGTATCACTACATGTTCTAAAGGAACTTTAAAAATGTGATATTTACCTTGAAGAGAGATCACAGTGTTCTGACATTATGATCAACTTCCTCCCAACTTTGTGCCGCTGCTGGTTGTTGAGTCTGATTGGAAGCAATACTGTTCACCTGGCCTCAATTAAGCCACTTCCTGGAACACTCTGAAGAGGAGTTTTCCCTCTTCTAACATCCTTTCATGTAGAATTCTTCCTAATCTTTTTTAATGTTGCTGAAGAAGAATACTTTTGCATCCTTCTTCAATTAGTTTCATAAAGCCTTAGCCTTTTGCCTATTCTGTTTGTTCACATTTTATTGATTGTTGATGCAATTATTCTTGATTATACCGTTACCATATTTAGCTGTTTTCATAAATGACAATATTTAAATGTTATTTATAAATGTTATGTAAATTTTTACTTAGTCTAATACATTATGTTGTTTTTAACTTTAATTTTAATGTGACTGTCATTAAAGAGCTTTGCATTGCTCTGGGTCTAAACAGTGCTATAGAAATAAACATGCCTTGCTTTATAATTAGCCATGCTTAATGGAATATGAATAGAACATTTTAATACAGCTGCACACACATCCAGGCTTTTATGCAGGTTTTAATAAATTAACTCCGTTCAACATTAAAAAGCACACAGCTTCATTGAGAAATATTTATTTTTTTTCATAAATATGGAACAAATATATCAACAAATACAGTCATAAAAAGAATAAATACCACACACTGTACAGTACTGCATGAAATAAGCTAAAATATGCAATTTTAGTGATTCACAGTTTTCCCAGATACATTCTGATAATTATTTACACAAGGAGGCTGAAAGAATATTTAAATCATGGTTGACTGTGTTCATGAATAGAGGCATTTAGAATAAATACATTATGGCATCATCCAAGGCTTCGGAAGCTGCAGACTCCTTAAAACATGTAACAGGACATCGTGGCCAAGTTCCTCATATCAGCAGCAGTAATACAGGCTGTTAAAAACAAAAACAGGACAGGAAGTGATTTAATCTCATTATATTCACCATTTATGCTAGTTTATGAGAATTTGCAAATGAACAGCCTAGATGATGGATGAAGTTAGTTCTGCAACTACATCAGCTTAAATGAAAACATTACTCACTGTTTGACACCACTGAGATGCAAACTGCACATTTTACAAATGCTTGACCCCAGAGTCACCTGACCCTAAGAACTAAGCACATGGTTAGGGCCAACGTAGCCCACTATGTAAAAATTTGTGAAAATAATGAGGAAATTGAATATTGATGTAGTTTATAAGATTAAGCTATAATTTATTTTGGATGTCTTATTTTTGCTGATTATTTTGCACATCTGTACATAATTTTCAAAAAATGTGTATTCAGCTTAATATTTTGTTAGGAAAGTTGTTTCCTGTTATTTTCTAAATGTTAATTAGAGATCGAGAGTCCCACAGCTGTAACAACTGATTCAAGACGAAAATAGCAAATCAAGGAGCTTCACACTTTACTTCAATCAAGGTTTAAGGGACAAAATGCTTTTGTAGTTGAAGCTCTTACAACCGGCGTGTACATGTTGTCATGGCGACACCGGAAGTCTATATGCACAATTTTGTAATGTTGGATAAAAGCTTTCTTAAGCGAGTATTATACTCACTAAATCTTGTTTTCGGAAGCTTTGAGTGATGTGTATGTTAAGGTCATTTTTTAAATAGTATATTAAAAAAAAAAAAAAAGTTTGCTTGTTATTTTATTACGTAATTTCGCCCACGCCCATATTTATGGCGTTTCGCCTAACTACCAGGTCGTACGGTCATGTGACTTAGAATAAAACCTTAATCAACATCGTAATAACAACAAATGAAACATAATACTCTAATCACCTTAACATAAAATCTAACCAAAGTAAACAAGGTGTATTGTACTTGCCTAAGAAAACATATTAACCATCAACAAACCAAGTAAAATTTAGAAATCCTGTGTCGCCATGGTAACGGAAGTCAATATGGTAGTGTGTTTTCTAGGTGTGATTAAAAAAAAGTGTGATATCACAACCCTTCATTATGTAATTATGGATTCAAGATTAGATGTGTTCGGTTTGGTATATGAAATTATTAAATATGATAAAAACTTACTTTCTCCGCCCGTTCGCCGTGAGCTCATCTTGCTTATCCGCCGCCAAGCTTTCTTCCAAAATCTCTTGATATTCCCACCTCCTCTGGAACCCATTAACGACTCGTTCTCCTCGGTTGGAGTCGCCGGTATCGGCGCCTCCTCCTCCCCGAGGACTCCCGCAATGAGCAGGCGCTCCAGGACGGACTCATTCACCGGCAGCCTCCGGACTCCGGAGATGGATGTGGTTTGTCGGCACAACGGGCAGACTATGAATCTGTCTGCTTCCAGACTCGCCTCGTCCGGTCCCCGGGTTCGTGAAAGGACCTCCAGACAGCTCTCACAGAAACTGTGTTTGCACCGGAGCTCCCGGGGACACCGCCGACCCGCGTCATAGGTCCAGTAACAAATTCCGCAATCCAGCTCTGGGAACATGTGTGTCCTGATGTTGCTCTAGGTTCGAATGAAGTCGGGATGTCTACGTGTCCAGACTTATCAGCACGTAAGTGAGTGCGTGGGAGTAAGGGGAGCTACCAGATTATGATCTAAGACCGACATGTGAGTCAAATGATTCAAGTGAATCATTAACAATACAAAGTTTATCCGACATAAGGCGTGAGTAACTCTGATTGTCACGTCACAACGGCACCTGGCAGTGGGTGGGATACACCAGGCAGCAACTTAACAAATTGGAGTTGAGGTTATGTTGGAAGCAGAAAGAACTCTTTGTGCAGACTCACATTCATCCAGGGTTAAGTAATCCTTGATGGTTGAATCAGAAGCGTCTGGTCAAAACCCTGTAATGTCAGTCTCAACTGTTTGGTTGAGCACACTTTGAGTCACTTTTTCATTTTTGAAAAATGTGTGCCTATTGACTTAACCTGCTTACAATTTTTTCTCTTAGATCAGATTTTGTCTAGCTGTTTAGATTGCTGTTCAAATGTGGCAACATTAAAAACTGAGCCACATGCGCAAAAGGAAAAAAAACTAAGACGTCACACGTTGCATGCTGTCAATACTGAATCGAAATGCAAGCCACTAAAGTAAGTTTGAATGCTTTCGTTTACAGTGAAAGTGTTTATTGTGACGTTTGTAGTGTTTATAAAGTATGTATTGTTTATAGTAACGTTTATATTGTTTGTAGTAATGTTTATAGTGTTTATATTGATGTTTATAGTGATTTTTATAGTTTTCAGATCGGATTCCTCGTGGTTTATGTCCTTCCATGAAAAGGTCACGTATGAGGAAAGAAATCAGACCTGGGCCACATTTTTCCTGCAGTGCGAAACAGCATAAGGGGCCCAGGATGGGTCCCTGGGGGACTCCACCGTTCGAAAGGCCTCCGGAGAGGAGGCATTAACCATGACTATCGAGAAAGTCCTATTCGATAAGTAGGATATGTTTTAGTATATGAAACCATGTTAGGACCTGCTAAACAACAATTATGTAACATGATATAACCAAAAAAAAAAGAGGACATTAACAGGGTTATAAGCATTTCTCCTTTCAGCATTTTAGCATCACGTGATTTAAAGCGTGAAGGATGGCAACGCTTTATGGAGGGATAAGTTAGGACTATTAATAGATGAAGCAGCCACAGGGTCAGGGCCACCCAAGTCTCACTGATGTAGCGAACAAAGGCTGGCCCATGTTGTTGAACCTGTTCTTTATTAAAAAAAAAGAATGCCTACAAGGGGGGCTACATGGGTACGTCAACATCAAAACTGGACCACAGAGCAATGGATGGGGGCCGACTGGTCGTGGATAGCCCGGTTGAATGTGCGTCTAAAGGCAGTGACCTCTTTCAGTCTCCAACACTGCGAGATAGCTCAGGCATCTGTGGGATAGTCTGAACAAGAAAGTCCGATATATGAAGGCCCCACATCAACGTAGACAACTTAAAGGATCTGCTGCTATCGTCTTGGGTCCAGATACCACAGCTCACCTTCTGAGGTCTGCTGGAGTTCTTGTCTCGACGGGTCCGAGATGATTTTGAAGGAAGCAGGGGACCTAAACAGTGTCAGGAAAGCATTTATAATGCCATGGCTGATCGGCTTATCTCCTCCTACAATCTCAAAATCAGTGATTATGGGGGACAGTCAGGCACAAGCAGGAGTAATATAATGATTAAACCTAGTTTTCCACGCAGAATATTTGCTTAGAGGAACCATTAAGACTGGAAAAATTCAATTTGAGTTTAGTAAAAACCAGGATGCTTCCCACGTCTTAATCTTAAGTGTTTATTGTCAGACTTAGTGACATTACAGGGAAGTGTGTGGGTGTGTGTGGGTGTGTGTGTTGTCAGCCTTTTCCCTCTCCAGGCAATCCCCTAAAAATCTTCTCTCTCCTTTCATGGTGACTTCCGCTGATTTCTTGGCAATAACTCAAAGTCTCTCCCTCTCTCCCTCTCTCTGTCTCTCTCTGTCTCTCTCTCCCTCTCTCTCTGTCTCTCTCTCTCTCTCTGTCTCTCTCTTCCTTTGTCGGCCTTCCCTGATTTCCAGCAGCCCATTTCCTACACATGCAAAACACAAAGACTTCTCAACCTGTATGAGACCCAAAAGAAATGACTTTGCAAAAGGACATGGCACACAGCTCTACCAAACTCAAAGCCCTCCATCCCCCACTTACAGAGCAGAATACTCCTGTATAAAAAACACATTTATATTTGTATTCTATTCTAAAAAAAAATGCCAATATGCACTTTCATTCATTTCTTATTCATCCATAATGAGGTTAGTTCTGTCCCTTCTCCCCCTTATGTTTGATCAATCAGGATAACCAGGTCTGAGGATCTGAACACTGGCTTGTATTGACTCTTAAGCTGCATCAGGCCTTCATCAGATTTGCATAAACAAACATGGTTATTTTTAAAATTGCAGCTCCAGCTCTGGTCTTGTAAACCGGAGATCAGGGGTTTGAATCCACACGTGGAACACAATCTAGTCTTCTCATGGTTCCTGTCCTAAGCCTGGATAGACGGGTTAGGCTGAATCAAGAAAGGCATCTGGAGTAAAAACCGGCCAATCTGGAAAATACACTACTGTGATCCCCAATCAGGAGCAGCCAAAATAAATCTCATGCCCTCAAACGGAACCCTCCGGATCATGGGTTCTAGCCCCACGTGTGGCGTATGTCATCCAAACAGGATTTAAATACTCAATCCGCTCTTGAAACTTATTTATTCTGATGACATTTGCCTGTACATGTACCTGGCCAGAACACACACCTTTGCTGAAAGGGGAAAGAAATGTTTTTTCAACAGTCAGAACAACTGACTGTCAATATCAACTCATGTTAATAATATAATAAAAACATGTTAATGACCTAGCTCTGATCCTCACTTGGTTTTTTTTAAGCTCAAGCATTGCTGACAGCTTGGAAGCATAATGGCCTAATGGGTGAGAGGAGTGCAGTAAGAGTCTCGGCGCTGTCATTTTCTGTCTTGTGTGCCCTGGTTACCTTCACGTCACCAAGGGTTTAATTACTGCTGAGCAAACCTCAGAGATGTCTCGTGGGGGACTAGACAGAGAGGCAAGGATGAGTAAAATAAAGTGAGACGGAGCGAAAACCGGAGTTTTCTGCTGAGCCGAGCTTGGGTACGTAGCTTCGGAATATTAGACCATAGACTTGGCTAATGTGACCACTGAGAGGGGAGGAAGACTCTCTGTCCGGGTGAGATACGACCCAAAGTGAGTCTGAATTGTGAGAGGGGAAGTATCAGAGGTTGGCATCAGAGTTTGCCGGGATCAAAGGGGTGTGCGGTGGGTAAGTGGCTCTCTTATCTGCTTCTTTGTGCAATGATGGATGGCTGCCAGTGGCTCTCAGTATAATCTCTGGCCAACATCGATGCAATAGGGCTCATTTGTTTACACAGCAGGCCTGCTGGCACCGACGTTCAAGTTTCCTCTTCTCATTTCATATTAGCTTCAGGGGGGTAATCAAAGGTGCTCATTGTTCAGTGCATAATAACATTTTAACTCATACATTTCCATGTAATCTATGTATTTGTAGTTTATTTTGGGAGACATTTTCCGGGTTACGTGTTACCACACGCTGTTTGAAACAGGACGGCATCTGCTGAGCCACGGTATCCTCCTGAGTGAAGCTGGGTTGCCAGGCTGTTGTCTCATGGGAGCTCCAAACAGGGTGAAATAAAATGGCTTATAGCTCAACATCTTGGGATTCTTATTTCTATTTAGTCTGCGAACAAGAGTTTAAGAAGAACATTGAGTCTATAATCTTGAAACTGTTCATTCAGTATAAAGCTGTTATTTAGCTTAAATCCTCTAATGTTCTGAAAAACCATTTGGTCAAGCTTGTTTTTTAAACAAAGTTGACTTTTAATAAATTATTTCATATTTAATGGCAAACTGAATTCTAAGTAGATTAGCAAAACCTTTTGGTATAGCATGTTTTTGGAAAATGATCTGATGCTTATCAGACTTTTTTGGGTTGTACCAAGTTATTTAATCACATGCTTTAATATACAAAAAAAAAAAATCCCCTCTTATTAATCTTTGACATGTGGTTTCCACAATTGCTCCATCCTTGGCCCCACACTCTTAAGCATATACATGCTGTCACTGGGTCATATTACAAAACGACAAGTGGAACACATTTGGAAATAGTAACTCAAAATGAGCTGGACCAAACAGTTGAGCGGGACATTAAAGGGTTGTAACTCAGCGTTGAAATGGGCCAATACGAGGCAAAGCATGTAGTCCAAAGGAAGCAACAAAAGCAGCAGGAGTCAGGATTTTATTGTCAGGTATGCACCATGATATTTAAAAAAAACACAAAACAGCAATGGATCCATACATTTGCCATAATTCCATAATGCCATAATGTTGTGAGACCTTCCCTAGCTAGAAATTCTCCCTTCGTTCCCTACTTCTAAAAAGTCTCAAAGTCTTACTTGAGCTAACCCCCGATGACATGATAAGGATGATATTTTAGTCCCGGGAAAAGCCCTCCATAGGCTCGACTGTTTTCACAGACTGAATAATACTCTCTTGAATCTGTGGAGGGCCCCTTTAAATGTCCGTCACAGCGGAGACATTGTCATTACAGGCACTTCCTTCCTTCCATTCCATCTCCATTGCTGCTTTGCTTGTTTTTTATGTCCTCATTTTATTTATTTACTTCACACTAATCCGACTATGTGGTCCAGCACAAACTCCTCAGACTCTGGGTTACTGTGAGGGTTGGTGTTGAGGGGGGGTGTGGGGGCAGATGAGTGGTTAACTGCATAAATACTGTGACTCATGAGCCAGGGAATTTGTTCATAAAACTTAAGAGGTAAACCAGCAGTGGGAGAGCAGATCATTGCTTTAAAAAAATCTTCTTCAGTTCTATTAATGACATGAAGTTATTTTCTCCTCACAGATTTTTACCTTCTTCTAGGAAATATTCATCCAAGAGTTGCATCTCGCCGCCATACTACTACTCCATTCACTCACGCTTTCTCCCGCCATGACCGGGGACGGTGTCCCAGCTCCTCATTATCAAGGTGACACAGCTGCTGCGGCCCCCAGCCACGGTAGCGCCCCTGGGGAGCCCATGGATCTAGAATGTCCCATCTGCTACCAGGAGTACAACCACTACAACAAATCCCCCCGGATGCTGGAATGTCTCCATGTTTTTTGCACAGAGTGCCTCCAGAGGATCCAGCTCTGCCCTTGTGAGCCCAATAATTCCCACAGCCTTCCAGCCATCCCATGCCCCCTCTGCCGCCACCCCACCCCTCTGGAGGAAGCTGGTGATGCCCTCTCCTTACCCTGCAGCCCCCACATCCTGGCCATGTTGCCCCCTGTGGCCTTCCGGCTTCCTGTGACCACGGTGACGCGCCTGGCCACAGTCACCCAGAGGGTGGCGCTCGCCCTGGAGGGCGACTGCCGGGAAACCCACTTCATTGTCATGCCCACCGTCAGCCTGCGGGTGCAGCAGATGTACCCAACCAGCCTTTACACCACTGGCACGGCGCCAGGCCTGATGGGAGAAGAGGAAGTGATCGAGCAGAGCAAGAGGACGCTGTTCTGTGTGCAGATACTGGCTGTCATCTTCTGGGTGCTGTTTGTCATCACCTGTGTGATCGGGGTGGTGTTTGGGCCACATTTCTTCAAGAATCACTATTAACGGGAATCAGGAGTCCTCTCCTTTTAATAACAGATGTACTTAATGACAAAGTCTTTATAAAGGCAACATGAAAAGCAATGCAAGAAGAGGGTCTGCTCATGAAATATTATTCATTCATTCTGTGTAATATTTATAAGTTACATTTCATGACAATAGATTTCATCCATGCTCACTCTCTACTTAAATTCTCCTTTTTAGAATATACCACTATAAATGTATTATTATTATTATTATTACCACTCCTTACTGTATATTTGTTCATCTTTCATTGATGATAGATGGATGAAGAGTTCCCTCTAGTGGTTGATGAGGAAATAACATTTATCTGATTTAAGAATAGAACTTATAGCACAGGGGATAGTTATCAAATAAGAACAACTTTGCACATACATGACTAATATGTGAGGGGTAGAAATAAAAAAAATAATGCAAATACTAATTCATTAATTATTTGTAATAATTAATCATTTTCAAGGGATTTTGGGAACAAAAGAAAAAAATCCCCGGGGACATTCATCAGACCTTTATTGCTTTAAGACCTTTATTTTTCAATATAGTGCAAAGCAGCAAACTCTTTATAAGCTTGGAGTCTGTGTGACTCTCAGGCTGCCGCTTTGGTTTTCCTGGTTGGTTATCCAATGTTTTATTCAAATAGATTTTATTGTTGTCGTACATGTACTTGTCTTGTGTATTGTTGGTTTTGCTTAATTGTATTTATATGAAATCTATAGCAATGCTAGAAATATCTTAATTAAGTACCATTTATTGCCATAGTTTAAAGATCTCATAGACTATTATGATTATTCTTAAATAACACTAAATAAAACTCTGGGATTATCTTTAAAAGAAATTATAGTAGCAATAGATTCTCAAAGTTTTTCTTTTTTTTTGTTGGGCCTGAATTAACTTAAAGGCTCCATGTCTGAATTTCAAAACTTTAAAGTCCTGCTCAAATGTTTCATTGAGTTTATTATGAATCACTATTCGTCAATGAATATTGTGTTCCACTTGACGGAACCTGTTTATAATATGACCCAGTGGCAGAATATATATACTAAAGAGTAAGGGGCAATGGATGGAGCCCCGGAGGACACCACATGTCAAAGGGGCCATCGAGGAGGGGGCATTAACCATGACTATTGAGAAGGTCCTATTTAATAAGTAAAATCAATGAATACCCCCAAGAAATAAAATATGCAAAGAAATTATTTTTCCATAGTTTTTTTTTTCCTAGGTGAGGACTTTAAAAGACCCAAAAGCACAAGTAAAGCTGTCTCGAGCAACTCAAAACAATTAGACGTGGAAGTTTTTGGGTGCTGCTCTGTTTACTGATGTGATAAAGCTGTAACATTTCAGCAGAATATCTGGAGGAGGAAGAGTGAAGCATGGCAGTGGATGTAGCAGAGCTTCTCTGCTTCCTCTGGCGCTGGAAACCATTTAGAGGGTCAGGTGGACTCCAATCGGGTATCAGGAAATCCTCAAAGAGAACGTTTCTCCATTTGTAAGATTCCAAAAAGGATGGTGATCCCAAGCAGACTTGAAATTCCACCAAGGCTTATTTCCCCGAATACGTCCTTGAACATTCAACAGAGGCCATCCCAGTCACCTGATAAAAAAAATCGATGGTGAGATTTGAAAAAATGCAGCTGCAGCTTTTACACCCAGGAATATTAGAGTCTGACAACTTTTGCCCATGCATAAGGAGTGGGCTAAAATCCCTCAGGAACACTTCCAGAAGCTGGTATCTGACAGTGCTTCACATTTGCAGCAGATCATAGCAGCAACAGGCTTCTTAACAAAGAACTAAAGATCCTTTCAGGTAGTGTTTAAATAATTTTAAGACTGTAGTAGTAGGCCTAAGTACCATTTTGTGTGCTACTTGGTAACATTTACCATACCATAAACTGCTCTTGTTTGATTTGATTATTGCAAAGAGCTGATAAATCATAAAAAAAACGTTCATCCATCTGTTATTAATATTATCATTTTCTACTTTGTCCTTCGTCATCCTTAAACATTCCTGTGGTCACACTGATCCAAACATGATTAAATGACAACCTTATCACATTTTCAAACCCTGAAATGTGAAAGTATGCTTTTACTTTACTTTATTTTTTTCCCCCTCTGTAAAATCTAATAAGTTGGCTAAAATGGAATGCCGATTCTTCACTTTTAACAATTACATCTACTTTCCTAACTATTTTTTTTTAGGTAAAGCGAACCTATTCCATTTTACAGTGCAGTTTGGCATTAGTGCTTTTACTCAACCGAATGATCTGAATAGTTGTAATTGTTTTACAATTGAATAGTCAATAACATACACTGGCAGCCTGAATGCTCAAATCAATTAATTATAATGAAAAGTGCCTCTGTGGCAATTAAACAGTTTAAATTAATTACAACTCTGGTTAGTAGATAGATAGATAGATAGATAGATAGATAAATAGATTTGAGTATATAAAGTAAAAAAAAACGCGAAAGGGGCCTTAATATTTTTGAGTTGCAGGAACTTATTCGGGTTTACAGTGTTCTTCTAAGGGGAGGGTGGGTGCAAACCTACGTAGGGTAGATGGGGTGCGTGATGACGTCACACGCCGCGTTGGCTCACAAAAAGTGGTGAAAAGTTTTCAGACCCCCTCCCCTGTATGTTTTTGTTAGGGGAAAAGTTGTTGGTAGTTAGGTAGTGTGCATGTAGCGTTTGTGTTCTGTCCGCCCCTTGTTAACAGGGGGAATGTGAGTTTTTATTCGCCTGAAGCCGGAGAGCGAGCTTTTTTAGCGGGTTTCAGCGCTTTAAGTCCGCGGCTGAGACGGAAAATCTCAGTGGCCATCATCGTTTCACCTCTGCCGTCTCGTTAGCCACCTAGCTAGCAGCTAGCTCTGCTGCTAACTAGCCAACAAAGTTAACGCTACCTCGTCTCATAGTGTGTTTTCACTCCCAGCGTGGATTAAATCAACCGTGGACATGGCGGAAACCAAAATAATCTATCACATTGATGAGGAGGAGACGCCGTATTTGGTGAAGATACCAATTGCTGCCGAAAATATAACTTTGCTGGATTTTAAGCAGGTCTTGAACAAGCCAAACTATAAATTCTTCTTCAAGTCTATGGACCAGGACTTCGGGTGAGCTGCATTGATTTTTTATTTATTTTTAGTAGACAACATCTTTGAGGTTTAATGCAAAATGTGGACCTATAGAAATTATACATAAAGATCAAAAGAAGAATGCGATAGGTTAGTCACAAAAGATGTAAACGTGTGAAAATAATCACATAATGTACTCAAGTATGAGTGAGGGATCGTCACTTAAGCATAAATGCATACAAAGTTGCGTAGGAATGCATAAAAAGTTATCTGCATTGAAATCTATGCCTGTTTGCGGCTCATAGACACATGCAATCCTATCTTGTGACCAGTTGTCGGATATTCGTCACAACAAATTAAGGTAGAGGAATAATAAACTTGAGTAATCGGGTCGCCGTTCAGACTGCACACCCCCTAATCAGAAACTGCAAAGTTATGCGATGAATATCCAAGTGGTTCTATAAATACTAAGGGTATGTAGGCAGGGACATTACTCAGAAAACATCATCATTACAATGGGAGGCATTCCCTGTCCCTGCTGCTTTCTTTACCCTAATCCTTATCCCTCCCTCCCTCCTTCAGTCCATCATCTTGTGAAATCCTCGCCTTTTCTTTCTTTTGGGACAGGAGCCAGGGTTTTGTCTCCCCTCTTTAACACTTTGGCCTGCCAGCCATACTTTTATTCCCTGGCTTCCTCCCTTCCTCTCCCCCTTTATTGCAAGCCAGTCCTCCAGAAAGAGCATTCTCCTCTATCAATTAATCTCCTTTTTTCCTGTGTGGCTGCTGTGCATTCTCCTGCAGTGGAATGCCTGTTTGTGGTTTATTCACCCAGTGAGACCCTTAGGGCTTCTGTTAAATTCATTATAGTTTTGGATAAGTGTTAAGGTTGGCGCCTTTGCCCCATATTGTCTTTGGATGGCACCATTTACAAGGTCCCTCAATATATATACTAAAAACAGAAAGATGTGATCCACAGACATGGATATTATTGAGGGCTGGGCAGATCTGGCTGCCTCCAGTGGCCCCTTGAATGCAGATGCTTTGAATATTAAAGATAGCAGCAACATTTGTAACTGTCTTGTTGAGCTATTGCTTGGGGGAAATCTGGTAGATGTCTTCCATAATTCTCAACACCAGCTGTCGGGTTGTTAAAACGATTAGCCATGGAATCAGTCAGCACAGGCACAAATATGTGTTGTTTGACATTTTGTTAATTTCAGTTATTAATCATCAGCTGCTTCTCACATGCAGTTAGCTGCCAGGTCTTAATTATTTTCTATCACTTACTATGTAAGCAATGACATGATAAGACTTTTGGGCTCTGGGAACTATTTTGGCTCGTGCCGTGTTTCTGGGTATTAATCTTCTCGGTTAGCAATAAATGATGAATGAATTCAGAAGCCATAAAGTGGACATCTACGTATGTAACAAATTGTTAAATATTAATTGAAGCTGTGTAGATGTAGTTTGTAACATTTTCTATTAAAATTTAAAGTTCCATGTTTAGAAATTTGAAGTTGTGTTCCAAGTAAAATTGAACCCTGCATATGTCTGTCCGTCCAGAAATCAGTTCTTTCAGTTTTAATACATGAAAATATCTATAAAAGGGATTAGAGTCTTTACTGGAGTCGGCAAAAGTGGGATCAGTAAAATAATATTTTTATCCAATGGGAGAATGGTTGGTTGGAATGGTTCAGGGCCTTTCAGGTCAGAGTTTCTTGAAAGGAAGATGTTTAGTACCCGCTGGTCTACAAAACTTTTTCTCTGTATTTTGTTGAGCCATGAATTTTGTACAATATCCCAAATGTCTCTATCACTGTTCACACCCAAGTGATTTCATGAAAAAAAAATGGAGCATTTCATTTCTGTGCAAGATGGATTTTGATCTGAAATGGTGTTTGTTAAAAATGAAGATGCTAATTCTTATAGAAGTTGTAAAAATGTTCCGTGTAAATGTAATAAAGTTCCCTATAGCAGAGAGTGATGTTTTCAAAAGTTTTGTGCTACAAACAGTAAAAGACCCAAAATATTAAGATGTCCAATTTCATTTTGAGGAGCTAGAACACGAGATTTTGGATGCTTCTAACTGACCACAACAATGGTTAAATTCTGAAAATATTAGCAGATGATTTTTCTATTGTTTTACAAAGGGATAAATTGACCTGTCACTTTAGCACCAATAAAGTCTCAATCAGGGGTTAGGCTGTGGGGTTAATTTCAGACATCTCAGCATGGCTAAATCCAGTTCAGTGGCAAAACTAACTCCGTCCTAAATTAATCATACAGGTTTATTAACACCTTTAAAACAGATTCAACCAAAACTGGATACTTTGACTTTAATGGCGGTAAGTTTTATAGCATGACTGTTGTATTAGACTGTATTAGTTTTAACTGGATGCGCCAAATAAACCAGCTCCTGTGTTTGTATGCCCAAGAACCGTGAAGAGCTGTTATCTTTTTATGGCCAGAGTAATATCCGTAACTCCCGTGTCATCATAATCTAAGGGTCTCCAATCATTATTTGCACTTGGCCAGTCTTAACACCTCTACCATTTCCAAGTTGGCTGTAAAATCAAGAGCTCTGTCTCTACATGAGTGGACAAAGACATGATTAATTCAAGACCCTGTTGGCACAAAATGTTTTTCCAAAGGCTAAAAGTTTACACCTCAAAGATCCGTCCACCAAAAACCCTTTCAGCACAGACGAGGAGGTCTCTGACAGAGGCTATGGCAGATTAAGTAGTTCAGTTAAATTTCGCATTCTGGCATCACACTCTCACATTTAAATATCATCACATGAAAAATTTCAAACTTAACTCCGAGTCAGCTGTCCAATCAAAGCCGGGGCATCCCCCCCCACCTCTCCCACCCAGGAGAGGAGTTTGTAATAGTGTGTGTTTTCATTTGCCCTGGTACGAGGCCAGCTGTCGGCCAGACCTGTGTGTGTGGCAGTGGGGGAGATCCATGGAGCTGCACTGGACAGAGGCCATTTTCTGGGTGTCTGGGGTTTACACGGAGAGAAGAAAGGGGAGACAGAGTGGAGTTATGTTCTCTCAAAGTTTTTAGGACATTCATCTCTGCATGTCTGCTGATAAGGGAGTTGTATAAGTGAGATTAATTGGTAGCAAGCAGATGTTGTGTAAGGATTTAGGAGTTTAATGGCAGCAAGGGTTTGGGAAAAAGGGAAGTGTTGGTGAAAATCATAAGGTTTTACTAAAGTCAACAGCACTCAGCATATTTCAGAGTTGTTTGCTCATCATTGGAGGAATTTTCGAGCGTGTGAATTACTCTTGACTGTGGTCATTTGTTTGCTAGGAGGCCAAAATGAATGAAGACAATTACACTCTCTGGAAAAGAATGTGGCATCTGTTCATCTGCTGTCTAGAGGCAGTTCCTTGCAGTGTGTGCGGGCAGGTGGGGGTTAAATAAATCCAACGTAGGAACTAGTTTTGTTTTAAGTAAAATTCAGTAGCCACACACAGACATGGATGGAGCTCTCAAAAGTTAAATCTACTTGCACCAGTTCCTCAGCGGTGCCCACAACAACTAACGCTCAGCCGCAAAACCAGCTCTCCGCAGCTGCTTACGGAAGCTCAGTGGAGCCTGACCAAGCATCGCATATACGAGGAGGCACACTGACAGACCGAGCTGGAAAAAGAAAACTTTTTCAAGGGCTTGGACTACTCAAGTGTCCAGCCTCTGTCATAGTAAATTACTGTAATGACATAGTGGGAGGCTGTTGGAGGGGAAATTACACGGCTGAAGCCGAATGTTTGCCTTTCTGACAAACATGGAGGAAGAGTATGGGGGAGTGAAGAACAGCGAGATGGATGTGTTGTCTTGAAGCAGATTTAGTTTTGTGAACACTGGGCTCTCATTGTGACCTTTACTCGGAGGTTGTTGTTTTTTTGTATTGGAAATGAACTTATTCAGTTAATCGGGTTGTAAGGAGGAAAGGAAATCCTAAAAATGTAGGTTTCAGTTTATTTTGTGACTGAATAAAATACACACTCTTTCCCACATCACAGTCCTCTTCATTCCCCAACTTTTTGGCTCGGGTGTTTAACTCAATAAGATCCCAGCGATTTAATGGATCTTCCATTACGTCTAATATGTTTTGAAGCAGCAACTTGAAACTGAATTAATGAACCAATTAAAACACATGATTAGAAGATGGAAATAACCAAATAAATCCCATAATGGAAATCTTAGATTATTTTTAGTTTAAGTTCATACAAGACAGAGTAGAGAATTAAATGGGAAAATGTCTGCAAATGCTTGGCAATCGATGTAGGTGGCATCATGATACACCATGAAACCACAATAATTAATCGGCTTTCATGTTTGACCAATGACTTACGTTATAATCTAAATCAATTTTTCATCATTTTAATTACATATACCATCAAAGGGTTGGACATTGGTGGACTTTCACAGCCAATCCTTCAGCTCTTTATGCATCTTGACATGATAATAATGTACACTCACTTCAGGTTCTCATTAGTATGCTACCCACTTATCCTCACGGGTGTGTGTCTTAGTCATGTGCTCCACAACATGTGGGCTATAGGGGCAGTTTGGGGATTGCACCCTCGACCTCCCGACAAGCCACTGTTGCCAATACAGACAGAGCAATTGAGAGATATGTATCCTGGTAACTACCACTACAGTGCTCTATAGTCTAAACCTCCTTTCCAATGGCTTATGTGCAGACCTTTCCAAAACTATAAAATAATAAATAAATTAGAATAAGAAGATTAATATGATCAAGACACACACCGGGTCTCTGTGGGTAACAATGCACTGTTAGTTAGTTGTGGCAGTTGAGAATTTATACTGACCCTTAGAACCACGACCGTATTTTTTTCTTGTCTGTACACACATAAGTTGGGTGTACTTGTAGATTTTCTGTCATAAAGGAGTGGAATACTAGCCGTGGCAAAGGATTGCTCTTCCAGGGTCTTCGTCTTGTTCTGTGAATAATTTTGTTAAAATTAAAATTGTCTGTCTGGTTTCAGTGCCTTCTTTTGTTCTCAGCCAAAGATCTTTTGTGAGGGAAGCAATTCACTCTGCGACAGCACTGTAGATTTTCAAGTTCTGTCTCAAGGGGAAATGCCTCTGTGATGGATTGTGTCATGTCAGCTTTTAGAGTTATTTCACACTTTTCATTCATGAATTAATACATTTAATAATAATTAATGAATTATTAATTCTAGATTAAACTGTTTGTGAATGAAGTAGTTTGTGAAATGCAAAGTCATGGCAGTGTATCATTAAGGTGAAAATTAGGCCTAAGAGACCCATGGGATTGTCAGTGATTGATCGTGGTCAAAAGATTTTGGAGGCATGTAAATGTAATGGATCATCACTTTAATCCAAATGAAAGTGGATTAAAGTACTATAAATCCATTTTACGAGTTGACCCATTGTCTCTCATCTCATGATCTGTATGAAAATGTGTTTTGTACCCTCAAGGCTTCCCTTAAATCACATACCCCTTTCTGCAAATCCCATGGCGTACTTAGTAAAAACAAAGTTGTTTTTTTTAAATGCAGCAATATATTATGTTCGCCTGCACTAATAATAGAGTATTTAAAGATTTCTCAATACTTACCTTACGTGTTTTAAAATCGCATAAATTGGGTATGACTGGAAAGCTTAGACTCTTGCAGATTTAATTATTCCAGTGTAATGATTTTTCCAATAGTAACCCATTTAATTATATTGAAAACATTCCTTGAATCTTGACCGATGGTCATAGTATAATCAGTCCTAGCAAGGCTTTTTGTACTGTGCTTTCAAGAACCTGTGTTCATTTTGACTTTTTAGGTGTTTGTTTTTTTTAGGTGTAGGTGGTTTTTGAACATTTCTGTGTTGCAGAGATTTACACAATAACTACATTTGCACCAGATCTGTGGAACAAATGTTAGAATACCAAAAAGTTATGAGATTAAATTTAGCAAAGGAACAACAATTTTATTTCTTATGTCGTCATGTTCTAAGCTCCAAAAGCAACCAACAAAACTTAATTAAACCTCAGGTTTCAGATAATCAAGTTGTTTAATTTCCGCTGACTTGATATTTCTTCAAAAATACAACCTCCATTTAAAAATAAAAATTTGTCGGGATTAGTGTGGGGTAGATTTGTCATGCAAATATTCATGTAATTGGGGTAATATCATTATTAGAAAAACTTAGAATCAACAGTCTGTTAATATTGACAATGGGTGCAAGGCCAAAATTCCCCAGCTGGATAATCTATATAGAAAAAAAACAGTAATCAAATAGATTTTAATATTACTTTTTATTATAGCTGTGTTGGTATGGTGTTTTTTTTACTGTGGTTATAAGACAAAGTATAACCTTGGTATGGTGGTTAACCACACACAAACACCCAGTGTGTGTAGTTCAGCAGAAAATCCTCTTAATTATCTTCTTGCTTTTTTTACTGGAGGTTGGCAAAATACTTTCATCTGTTGTAAGGACCTGATTGGTCCGTAGATGTGTCTCTGATTAACCCATACTCCTAGAGTGACATGGCAAGGGAAGTGAGAAAAAAATTAGGTCCACTACATATAGAAATACACACTCTTGTGATTTTTGCAAGCAAACAACTGAATGCAAATTTAAAAAATGGTGATAGAGTTACTGAGCTCAACACAGCGGTGGATGTCATATAAACGGGGTAATGCATTTATTGTCATTTCACAGTTTCGCACTTATTTGCTGTACTGTAGTGGCCCACAAAAAACGAAAGGTAAAATTAACATAGGCTTAGTTGGCTCCAGTTCAACATTCCAAGGAGAAAGTTGGTTCATCACGGAACGTCGGACAATTAATTTATAATTATAATTAAGTTACATTAACGCATCTATTTTAAGAAAGAAGGGCCAGCAGTTGAGTTTTAACTGCAGGGAAAGAGACACAACAGTCGGAAGTTCAATAGTTCTGTGTTTATATGGGAAATATTTTGTAAATATACTATCGAGGTGCAGACAAACACCAGAAATTGGATTTCTGGTGTTTTTCGTAGATTTTTTTTTAACCATTGTGAACTGCGTTAAATTTTCGTTTATTGTGAGTGGGGCGTTTTTGTCATGTTACTATTCCTATCAATAAAATGAATGTGTTTGTGATTAGATTAGATCGTTTAGTAGAGTAAAAAAAATGTTTAAAGAGCACTAAGTTCGTCATAGCTTTAACCTCTTAATTTTGTTGCATTTAACTTTAAAAGGTAAAAGATTTTCTCCTAGGTGAGCATGCCCCGGACATCCCTAGAACATATGAGGTTCACCCCCCATAGTATTTGTAAATCCCGTGGGAAACACTGATACATACAAACAAACAAACAAAAAACATTCGTTAACTACCAGTTCATATCCATTAAAGAAAAAAAAGAAAAGAGGTAAAAAACATAAGAACACCAGGGGTTGCATCATTATGTGGGTGGGAGACACAGACATAGATACAGACTCAGGGCCTAAATAAGCAGGAGGCAAACAAAGGCAGACTGTAGAGAGGGGAAAGAAAAGGTAAGGTAAACATTTAACATTGTACTTTGACATCGATATATTTTGGCTGCTGAAAATGTTATTTGGCTCCTCAAGACTTTGGGGTTTGGCTCCTAGATAATTCTTTTTTGTCTGGAGCCTAGTTATATACAGAATGACAACAACTGACATTAATGGCACTTAAACACAGCTTTTGTGATTGAAAACACTTTAAATCTTAAAGGAATGTACTGCTGTTGTGTTGCTGTGGCACAAGCTAAAGTCCTAACTGGAACCATTTAAACACATTTTAAAAGAAAATGGCGAATGAACAAAGACATCCCGTCAAAATATATTTCCCTCGGGTTTTATAATTAAGCCCAGCTTTTGATTTAGTTCAGCCATGTTGTTCTCCTGGCCTAATATATTTTATTTAAAGTGTCAGCAATGTAAACTGATTCTTCTTAAGCTTTGCTGGTATGACTATATAAAACATTGTGTTTAACCACTCCACCAGCTCTGCACAACATAGACCAAACCATCATGTCATGGATGTAGATCAATGTATAACTACTAAACCTCACTCGTCTCTCTTCTTTCAGGGTGGTGAAGGAAGAGATTTCCGATGACAGCGCCAAGTTGCCGTGTTTCAACGGCAGAGTTGTGTCGTGGGTAAGACATAACAAAGCTGTTGCATATTGTTAATAGTGGTGGAAGTTGGAGCTCTCTTAATACCACTGGTGATCTAATTTCAGCAATTTCCGACTGCGTCTTCTGTATAAAACTAATTACTTGGCTGTTTTCAGACACCACTGTTTCCACAGACCTCCCTCAGACTAACAATCTTTTCGAATAAACAACATTACAATCAAGTGATTCCATTTATAAGATTTTGAGAAACACTGACTTTGGATCACTATTTTTTTTCTAGTTGAGAATATGGTGAGTTTGAGGGTAAGAAAACACATTGGAAAAGGCTCTTGGAGAGTAGGAAACCTGAGTCCGACCAACTGGCCAGCCAACTTAAACAGAAGGAAACAAATGTAAGACAACATCAGTGAGAAAAAAAATGTTCTCGAACCTTCATCCTCAGTTTGAGTGACAATATGAATAACTTACTGGCTGTACTAATCTATAAAAAATATTAATCTTTGCTTCCAGGAAATCTGTAGGTTCATTTAAAGTTCAGCTAATCATAACATTTTTGAACACATTTAAACATGAAGATTCTATTGAGACCAGGCGTATTTCATTTTTTAAATGTTATCTATAAAATTTTAATGATATTACAAAGCAAAAGGAAGAAAGCATGTTACACATTTCTAGGGTATAGACTATACTCCCTTATGTCTTCCTGCACACAGCTATGTACATTCGCCTGAAAATGTACATAACCCCTCCTGGTTTGTTGTATTTTTGCAAACTAAATTTAATATAAACCCAGATAAATACAAAAACTGGCGCAATAGCCGAGGAAGAATTTGACTAAAAACATTTTGTCTGGGACGGGTTACAAAGCTGTTTCTCAGACTTTGGGACTCCACAGATCCACAGTGAGAAACATTATCTAATAAATGGAGAATACTTGGAACAATACGGAAGCTTCCATCAGTGGCCTACCTTCCAAAGTTTGTCCCAGAGCAAAGGGAAAGCTCATTACGGGAGCCACAAGAATCCCAAAGAAAACGTCTAAGAAACTGCAGGCCTCTCTGGCTTTAATAGAAGACAGTATTCGTGTGTCCACTAGAGAGGGACACTGGAGAAAAACTGCATTGATGGGGGAGCAGTGTGGTTAAAGCTACTGCTAATACAGAAGCACATTAATGCTCATGTGAATTATGCTAGAACACACCTTGATGACCTTCAAGACTTTTGGATAAATGTTCGACTGATCGGTGGAAAGTTGCTCTGAAGACGATGGGCACACCGCATTCCGCAAAACGAACAGAATACTAATTTTCGGGCATGGAGGCGGCATTGAAATGCAATGTTATCTTGCTATGATCGAGGGAACACAAATTCTGCTTTCTGTCAGCGCATGCTGAAGGAGAATGTCAGGTCATCAGTCTGTGAGCTGAAGTTAAAGACAAACAGGGTCATGGAGCAAGACAACGATGCAAAGCAGAAGAGGAAGACCACCTCTGAGTGGCTCACAAGGAGGAAAATTAAATGTTTGCAGTTGAAGAGAAATGTTCATGCTCATAAACCCTCTGATGTGGCTGCACTGAAGCAGTTCTGCAAAGAAGAGTGAGCCAAGCTTCCACCTTAGTGAAGTCATATTCCACCTTAGTGAAGTCATATTCCACCTTAGTGAAGTCAGAAGTGTTTGGAGTTGTAAAGAAGAAGAAGAAATACTTTATTGATCACAGTCATACACCGTAGACTTGAAGTAGACCCTGGTGGGACTCGAACCGGCTACTTTCTGGTTTTCCGGTTGGGGAACGGCCGCTCTAATCTGAGCTACAGCCGCCCACTGGCACAACTAGCTATTATGTCTGGGCATCAATATGTTTTCATTGTGATTAATATATTGAATAACCCTTCAATTATCAATTAAGTTTAGTTTGAGATCCACACAATATAGTTCACACATCTCTGTTCATCACATTCATCACATCCTGGTGATGCTACTGTACTTCCTGCTAAAAGTTCCACTCGTGAGAAGCTAAATTGTAGAGATGCAATCATCTATGGACCTCCTCACGCCTCCTATTCTCAAAATTACTGTCCTTTTTGTTTCCATTTGCCAGCTCCTCCCAGAGCCTACACCACTCATACATAACAACATTCATAAAGTATGAACCCCTCATACTCACAAATATGAAGAATATACCGTAAGTCTTAATTTACACATAGTTTGATTTATTATATCCGGTACGTTTCAGTGCAACAAAATCAATTTATTCTATTTCTCAGCACATCGATGATTCATAAATATTTCCCACATTCATGATCTTTTTTCAGTCATTTGAAAGTCACAACACACTTCTTGTAAAAGTCTGCATAACAAGATTTATTTGATGGTTCAACATGTGGAACCGAAGGGGATTTCAGTTTTTTTTGAAAGTCATGATGTAGGCAAATGCTTTTCTCACTGCCAAAACTAATGTTTGTGAGCAACCAGCAGCCCAGCTCATCACCGGTACCAGTACAGTCAGTTTCTAGGTATATTTCTCATAGTTCCCTTTTCTGCAGTTGATGTCCAAGTTGTTGCAACCCACCCTGCAGGTTACATTTGAATAGAAACAAAACATTTGGCCTGAGCCCAGCTCGGCAGGTTGGAGGCCAGAACATCTGTTAAGTGCATAAGAAAGGGAAGACGAATGAAGAAGGGGAACAAAGCTCCGACCAGAGGGACTGACATGTGATCTACAGGCAAAGATGGATGGAGGAGTCCCAGAAGATGAGCGTTTCATAGCCAGTGGTGGGGAGGGAGCAGAAAAGGCTGATGGATTCCATTTGGTTGAATTGCTTTGATGGGAACACAAAGCGTCTTTATCTGAACTCATTGAATGCCTTAAAGCACCCAAGTGTTATAAAATCTTATATCTTAGTCAAGCACACCCAGGATTTTCACCTAACTGGTCCTAAGTACATCCCAGTCCCTTCTCATGTATGTTTTTAATGGTTGAGGTAATCTGATGCTGTGTGTGTGTGTGTGTGTGTGTGTGTGTGTGTGTGTGTGTGTGTGTGTGTGTGTGTGTGTGTGTGTGTGTGTGTGTGTGTGTGTGTGTGTGTGTGTGTGTGT
>VRLP01003100.1:0-71061 GCA_009660295.1 Lophius piscatorius
TAGATAAAAGGATGGAGCAGAATCACACCAGTAAAATCGTTAAGACATTTATAAACATGTACACATTTATAAGTAAAAATATAATTAATTAAGATAAATAGATAAGTTTCGGGGAAAAGAGTCCAATCTCCACTTTTAACAAATATAAATTAAAAACAGTCCAGTGAAGTCGTGGTGGGCGTGAAGTGAGTGTGAGGTGGATGGCTCAGAGTTCAGAGTTCAGAGTTCAGACACAACACACTCATAAACCATAAACATACATGCAACAATAACTCAATCAATCAATCAATCAATCAATCAACCAATCAATCAATAAATACATTCAAAAGGTTTTTAAAAAAACAAAACTGTTGTGGAACTGGCAGCGCAGCAACAAACGGCGGCGACGTCTGGAGTCTATCGTGTCAACACTTGGATGGAGAACGGGTCACAGTAAATGAGATATGAAGAGTAAAGTAAGTTAATGTTTATGAATGTTTATGAATGTTTATGAATGTTCTGATGAATGTTTATGAATGTTCTGATGAATGTTCTGATGAATGTTCTGATGAATGTTCTGATGAATGCGGCGGAGAAGCTTCCTGCATCGCTCCAAACGCTCCTTGTTTCCATCTGCGTGTTCCACAAATACATCCTTGGACCCAGAGGAATCCCGGCTAAGTGACTTTTTTTCCCTGTTGACCACAAAGCCATCAATATGTCTGCCTCTTGACACCGCCCTCACTCTCTGCGGACGGCGAGGCCGGCCCCCCGAATGCTGACTCCTGCTCGCTGCACAACCCTCCTGGCCTTCGTCCAGGACGCCTCATTGTAATACGGTTATTTTTAGACAAGCCGACGCGGATAAATATTTATAGTTGTTTGCAGGTCAGGGGGTCTGGATGAACTGTGAAGACGGTAAGGTGCGTTTTTTTATGTGAGGAAGAGCAGCCGTTCAATAAAGCCAAACAGGAAGTGACTGAAACCCGATCCTTTATTTCGTTACGCCGAGAGTAAAGAGTAAACAGACTCGATCGCAACAATCGACTGATGGACATGTGGAACCCAAGAAGCCAGCCACTCACTCCTTTTCTGGAAATGTCATAAAATACACTGGTGGTGGGAAAATATACGTTCCATTACTGCAGAAATCTTTGGTCATGTGATACTTGACGACTTTAAAGCAACGTTTCTGGGCAACATGAGAGACGATTTCTTACAAGAGGATCAATATTTGGTCAAGATTCTCCTGATCCCCGGTAGAAACTGTTGTAGACTCAAAAAAAAGAATAAAGGATATAGTTTAAGTAACTGCATGTATTTGATTTTCATATTATCACATTTTGAAAATGTTAAATCTGCTGATTATAACAAATAATTCAGTTTTATTCAGTTAGAAGATATGAAAAAGGTTGAAATAGAGAAAGCAGAACCCGATTGGTTAAGATTAATGAATATAATATTCAGGAAATGATATTATTACAAATTTAATGTAATTACTTTTTTTTTCTTCTTTTTATTAAATTCTGTATTTTTGTATTTTTTTTATTTTTTTTTATGCTTTTATCTGCTTTTACCTTGTAGCACTTTATTTTATTTTTTACATTATAAATAACTATTGTTATTTTCATAAATATTATTATTATTATTATTATAATTTACCCGAAAAGTCGGCGATATTACGAAATTGTCGGAGCGCTCATGTTAGCGCCATAACTCAAAACTTATTTAATGGATCATTTTCATATTTCATACCATAATAAACTTTAGAGTGAGGATGAACTGGGTTGATTTTGGGAAAGATTGATTGCATATTGGTGACACCAGGGGGAGCTGTACCTCCAAAGATTTTAGGACCAGAATTTCTCAACCGTTGGTCCGACTTAGTCCAAATTTGGTGCAAACAGTCGAGGCGATCCATCTTTTACATCGTTTACGTGATGTTTTATATATATTTTACTCCATTTTGACTAGAAATACTGTGGAAATAACTTAAATCGAGGGGTTCAATCCGGGGGGGGCGCTCGTACAACGGAGGGGATCGGGGACTTTTCGGGGATGGACCCTTTCTGTCGGGGACGACAGCGAGGGTCTTATTTTGAAGGGGAAATGTTTTTTAATCTCATACGGTTGATTACTTTCTTTGTTGGTTATAATTATGTAAGTTAATGCATGAAAATTTGACACGTGATTAAAATACATGATCTTAAACATTAGGTTTAAATATATTATATACTCTTTTGTATTATACATATTAAATACAAAAGCGACTAATCTATGATTTTGATGATTGAATTTACCAATAAAATGATTGAATATACCAATAAAATATTTAACCCTTTAATGTCCTTTAAAAAACAACTATTTCTTTTTGCATATCTTCTTTCTTTTGGGCAATTGTGAATTTAATATCCTATACACTCTAAATTTAGCATAATGTGGCAAATCATTTGGTCGCGCATGTTTTTAAACAGTAAAAAGAAAAACAATGATTATTCTAAAATGATTTAATTTTGAAATGAAATTTTGTGTTTTGTTAAAGAATGTTTTTAAAAAAAAACAATTTCACCATTATTTGACTTTTTGGGTTGTATAAAGTTTAGAAAGTCCTCAGATGCTTAAATATCCCACCAAAAACATCCTACACCCTCGAATAGGACTTCCTCTATAGTCACCGTTATAATGCCTCCTCCTCGGGGCCCGTCCAGGGCTCCGTCCTTGGACCCCTTACTCTTTATTCATATACATGCTGTCACTGGGTCAGATTACAAACAGGTTCAGTCACATTTTTTGAATAAGAACTAGCGACTCAAAACAAGCTGAAGAAAACATTAAAGCGGGACATTAAAGGCTTTTGGACTGAGGGATTAGAGCTTGTGCTTTAAAAGAGGAAGAAAAAAAAAAAATGAAGAATTATGATCTATGGCCCAAATTAAGACTGAGATCATATCTATCAGTAATAATAATGCTTCGGCGTCAAAACCACCTGAGTGGAGAACTTCCTGCTGCTGTGTGGGGACGTTCATTGATACGTGCCGTTAGACTTTCCCCTGAACGCAGCTTTCTCATTTCCCCTGACATCTGGATGCCTGCGATAATCGCCCTGGCGCTGATCACTTTTACATTAAACTTGGGTCTGAATGAAGATGTGTGTCACTGGAAATGATTACGCCTGTCACTTTACGCCACTTCCTATCAAATTTATACTTTAGCGAGGGTGTTGCTATGCAGAAAGACTGGAACGACCTAGACAAAGCCTTGGCTTAGATGATGAAGGAGCAGCGCAAGAAGGGAAAATTTAAGGTCCACGGAAAAGAAGAAGAGCCGAAGAAGCCAAAGAGGTGGTCACATTTTCCTGTGGTCTCCCCCCACCACCAGATTTTGGACAGAATATGGGGGGAACATATTGTTTCTGTCACTGTTCATCTAGCATAGCATTCAAGCTAAATATAGGTTATTTTCAAAAGGTTTGGCCCCACACATGTATACACACCCAAAAAAACCCACTGAGTCACTTTGTGCCTTTACTTTTTACTTCTACCTTTCAGAATAAGTTCATTTTGGATAAATGAGAAAGTTTCAAGATTGATGGGTGAAACAATGAACTTCTAACGTATAACAATAATTGAAATAATTCAATTTGAGGCTAGAAACGACTTTTTATACTTTATAAATTACACATGATTCAGGTTTTTACAATCAAAAAAGAGTTAATTGACAATTTAGTTACATCTATAAGGAATGTTGTCCTGATGTAAATGAATCTCGTGGCCACGAGACAATTATTTCTTAAGATAATAACTCTTCCCCCTTCTTATTAAGTCGCGGCCATGAGATAATAACTCTTCCTCATACCCTATTAAGTCGTTGCTACGAGATGATACGCCGATCTCACGCATTTTTATAACCACCGTTTCCACGAGGTAATTGTTTTTCTTCGATGTCACCAGAGGGGCTCCCTACAACAACAAAGACAAATCTACCAATAAGAACGTTTGTAGCAGGATGTTTTATTTACGTTAGATGTGAATCATCTCTCTGAGCCAAAGAATCGACTGGATTGACGTCTTTTCCCGTTTAACTCTCAGACGTTAATAAAAACGAGAGATCGCCGTCAGCGCGATCGAACAGTGGGATGATACGGAGAATACGAAGAAGGTGATTTTAATTTCTGTAGGTGATGGTGTGAACCTCGACCCCTGAGGACACGCGTGTCCACGGTGGACCGGACCAGAACGGGACATTTTGTCCTACTCAATAAACACAAGATGTAATATGAAGGTGGACTTCCGGCATCGATATTCGTTGCAGTAAAACGTCTCACAGCGTTTTGTAGTTTTGTAGTTTTGTAGTTTTATCAGAGCCGGAACAAGAATCGGACTTTCTGATCGATCACACAACCGCCGTAAGTCCGTCAAGGCCGCTCAGATGCTTCATCATCATCCCTCATCCCTCATCAGCATCTTGATTTTCCAGGGGGACAGATCCGAGGGAATGTCCACATACATCGCCTGGCCTCTGATGTGACAGCGAGTCTTTATGGGATGCCGATGTGAGAGGCCCCCACCAGCTTCACCTTGACCCAGTCGCCCCGCTTCTTCCGCCACCAGAGCTTCCTCCCGTCCCAGGCTCTCCGGTCTGACCTCGTCATCCCGGGGGGCCTCTGGCCTCGCCTCTGACGGCTGAGTTATTACCATAATTACCCAGGAGGCATTGCAGGGTGTCCTGTGTTTAACAGAATATTTGGGTGTTTTATCGACTTTAACTCAGCACCTTGGTCGGGTCGGAGGAAACCCGCACGATAAGAAAAGCAGTCATGTGGGAAATGAAGAGTCTTTCCACAGACTGACCTAAGAAGGGAATGAAATATACCGTTGATGGCGCGGAGACTCGCGTACATTAGTCATGTGTTCCCTGAGACGCGGTGGAAACGCTCAGTTATTCAGGCCGTTTCAAACGAGGGTCTTGAGTGAAGATGTGTTTCATCTACGGGGACCATCTAAAACCTGGAGTTAGGCGGCCAACATCAAATATTTCATTACTTTTACTTTCATACGTCCAGCCGCTTTCTTATCGGGGGGGCAGGGTCTAAGCAGATGACTAAGAAGGTATTCCAGACATCCCTCTCCCAAGCACCACTCTCCAGCTCATCCTGCGGGACCCCGAGGCGTTCCCGGGCCAGATGATATATGTAGCCCCTCCAGTGAGTTGTGGGTCCAGCTCGAAGCTGGACCTTCCTTAAACAGCCTCCAGAGGGCGCCGTCCTGATCAGATGATCAACCACCTCAACTGGCTCCTTCCAAACCTCCGACCCCGCGTCGGATCTTTGAGCTCCTCCCCTTATCTCTAAGGCTTAGCCCCTCCCCCCTCTACGACGCCATTATTACTGCTGATGCCGCACGGAACCGCCTGAGCGTTTCATGTCTGTCTTAATGTGTTGAAGTGAATCCATCTGTTGGACCAACGGCACTTCCTCTTAAAACAGTAGCTCGACAATGACAACGTTTGTCAACGGGAAATTGTCACGTATTCTGAAGGCCAGGTGGTTGTGTGGTCGCTTCTATGGCGCCATGTCGAGGCAGCCAGGAGGTCATGCATATTCATACAACACTGATCAACATGCCATCCACAGGCCGCCGGGGCCACTGGCCTCAGGCCAACAATGCACAGACACAAAGATTCTGTACAGTAAGCACACACTTCCACTAGCATCTGTTTTTACTCTTCAGTGCTCAGTCAAACCCACGCCGACAAATGCGGACACACACCTTCACACACGCCCTCACCTGATCCCAAAGGTCGAGGCATTAGCATTCCAATACCTCCAGTATTCAGACGTTCATGCTCCTATAGCTACACATCAAACGTGTCCGGGATGACACTTGGCCGCGTGCGCCCGTGTCTTATTATGCAGAGCCATCTGTGTTGGGTTCAAAGGTCGTGGCCGGGCCAGGCGGGGTCCACAGGTGAGCAGATGAGAACAGTAGGGGCTCGCTTTGATTTAGCTAAGCCCTACAGGATCCGGCGCACCGATCAACCTCAGAAGGACAAGTTGTACTTTTCACACTGCATCCTCAGACGCATCAACGCCATGAGCGGCGAGTGGAGGAAGAACGATGGTTCTTAGCGGCTGACTTGTTTTTTATTTTGATTGAGACGTTTTCAAAGAAAGAGAAACACATAAATTCATGGAGGACTCTCAAAGTCTGAAGCTTTAACCCCTCACTCTCTCTCTCTCTCTGTCTGACACACACCACAGCTCACGATTCATACAGACACACCGAGAGAAGATGCATGTGTGTGTGTGTGTGTGTGTGTGTGTGTGTTTTTGTGTGTGTGGGTGGGTGTGAGGGAGAAAATCCCTAATCTGGCATAGACCAGCTTCCTGTCTAGACTGTGCATGAGGAGGCCAGCTCTAACCTGGCCTATGTGTTTGTGTGTGTGTGTGTGTGTGTGTGTGTGTGTGTGTGTGTGTGTGTGTGTGTGTGTGTGTGTGTGTGTGTGTGTGTGTGTGTGTGTTTTTGTGGGAGTGTGTCTGAATGAGTGTGTCAGTTTGGTGTGTGTGTGTGTGAGAATGCGTGAGCTTGTGTGTGTTTTTCTATGTCTGATTGAGTGTGTCTATGATTGTGTTGGGGTGTGTATTTGTGAGAATGTGTCTGAGTTAGTGTGTGTGCGTTTTTGTGGAACATTTTTGTGTGTGTGTGACAATGTGTATATGTGTATGTTTTTGTATGTCTGAGTGAGTGTGTGAGTTTTCTGGTGTGTGTGCGCATATTTGTGTGTTTGTGTGTGGTTCTATGAGAATGGGTGTGTGTGTGTGTCTGTGTGAGTGTGTCTATGATTGTATGGGTGTGTGTGTGTAAGAATGTGTAAATGTGTGTTAGTATGTCAGTGTGCGTGTGTGTGTGCGTGTGTGTGTATGTATGTGGGTGTGTTTGTGTGTGTGTGTGTGTGTGTGTGTGTGTGTGTGCTTGTTTCTGTGAGTGTGTCTATGATTATATGTGTGTGTGTGTGTGTGTGTGTGTGTGTGAGTGTGTCTATGATTATATGTGTGTGTGTGTCAGAATGTGTAAATGTGTGTTAGTGTGTCAGTTTGTGTGTGTGTGTGTGTGCGTGTGTGTGTGTGTGTGTGTGTGAGTGTGTCTATGATTATATGTGTGTGTGTGCGTGTGCGTGCGCGTGTGTGTGTGCGTGTGTGTGTGTGAGTGTGTCTATGATTATATGTGTGTGCGTGCGTGTGTGTGTGAGTGTGTCTATGATTATATGTGTGCGTGTGTGTGTGCGTGTGTGTGTGTGTGTGTGTGTGTGTGTGTGTGTGTATTACATGTACGTTAGCATTCTACTACTGTGTGACCACAGACCTTCATCTTCATCTCTACATCGGTCCGTGTCTCAGAGAGAAGAATCCGTTGCACAACATCGTCACACGTGTCCAAACCAAACAACCGGCCCGGATCTCCAGCCTCCAGATCGACTGTCTGCTTTTAATCTCACGGCTCCTTGTAAAGCTCATTTTTGTTGCTTCTTTTGTTTTGACACTTAGTCTGCCACGTGTGCCAACGCGGCCACCATTCCAACATCCACATGATCCGACTCTCGGCGCTTACGGGAACCCGGAGGTGGGTGTGTCAAGAGTTAAAGTTGGACAGAAGTGGAAAGAGGCCAGATGTGGTTTTCAGTTGGAGTTCATGTTTATTTCATAAGGCTGAGCCGGAGCCAGAGATGGAATGGAAGCTTTCTTATTCCCTCTTCCTCCTTCATACAGCTGAGCGTCTCACAGCAGTGGAGTCTGTTTCAGCCTACGGCGCCGTGAAGACAAAACATGACAATAAAAATGTCCCATCATCCCTCACAGGCTGGTTAGGAGATTAGAATGAAGCTCAATCATAAGTGGAATCGTTGACAGTCTTTTAATAATCACAGCAAACATCAGCGATCAGAACGACTTCCTGCCGTCTAAAAACCCACTGGATGCTAATCAAAACATGCTAAGTGTGTTTCCCTCAGCTCTTCATACGTGAACGTTGATCTTTCATATTCATGCAGACGCCCAATGACACCTTGTCCTCTGCGTTCCAAAAAGGCCTTCGCTCAGCAGATCGCCATCCCTTCAGACGCAGATGTAAATTGAATAGTCTTCACCCTTGTGACATCGGAGCGCCACGCTACGCTGTTTTATGCCAAAAGACCGCGGCGACAGAAGGGCTGGCAGAAAGCCTGCAGAAACAACGGCTGGACTTTGTTGAAGAAAAACCCCTAAATTAGATTTATTCAGCACTTTTTCTCCACACGATCCTTTGTCTTCCATATTTCCTGATTTTAACGTTACGGGTGCGTCGTGTGAAAGGATCGCAAATAACGTAATTAGCTTGTAGCTATTCAATAATCTTTTAGTTCGATACTTTTGTTCAACAGCAGTTCTGGCTTCTTCCAGATCCCAACTGGTGACTTAAAGAGCTGTGGGAACAACTTAATACTCGGGCCACGACTTAAAAAGCTGTGGGAACAACTTATGATCATGGGGCCATGATTTAAAAAGCTGTGGGAACAACTTATTTTCATGGGGCCACGACTTAAAAAGGTGTGGGAACAACTTAATACTCGGGGCCACGACTTAACAAGGTGTGGGAACAACTTATTTTCATGGGGCCACGATTTAAAATGCTGTGGGAACAACTTAATACTCGGGCCACGACCTAAAAAGGTGTGGGAACAATTTATTATCATGGGGCCATGATTTTAAAAGGTGTGGGAACAACTGATTTTCATGGGGCCTCGATTTAAAAAGGTGTGGGAACAACTTATAATCATGGGGCCTCGATTCAAAAAGGTGTGGGAACGCTTTATTGTCTCGCAAGATAAGATTAGAAAACTTCCTAAGGCCACCAGCAACCTTACAAAATTGTTTTTTTTAGAAAAGTTGATATCTGAAATCCAGAGTACATCAACATTATAACAATTATAACTCTTTATTTTGTTTGTGATGCAGAGTAACAACTTCAAGTTAATAAGCAGCTAACATTTTGCAGCTTTTAGCTAGCAGGAACAGTTTTTGTCAATTAAACCTGAATTTCTTGACGGATAACATTACATTATTAATCAAATGTATCATTATTATTATTATTATTATTATTATTATTACATTGGAACTGTGTGACGCCAAAAATAACAAACAATTTATTTGAGTGGAACCAGTTACCGGAATGGAAGCATGAATTTGCGAGGCAGGACCTTTTTCTTCAGCATTTTCTATGAATTACATATAAGTTGATACTTAAATCGACACATTTTCATGAAACTTGGATAAAACGAAGACGAGCAGCACGTGAAAAAGAAGTGACCTTTGAATTCTGAAATTAATCCAAACGAAATAAAAAAAATGTTCCACTTATGCCGACTTAATTCTGCAGCCCTTCTTTAATGACGCACGGGTCTTGTTGGAATTTGGATTAGGGTTTAATGCGATTAAGGGGACTGTTGGGCCTTTGGCAGGGGTACTCCATTCAGTGCCCCTCCTTATGAATTCAACTTTTCTTCCGACTCAGGAAGAATATGTTATTTGTTCCAGTAATAGTTACATACTTCTTCTTATTTAACTCTTTAATGTCCTGCTTAAATGTTCGGTTGGAGTTTCTATTTCTTATTGAAAAATGTGACGGAACGTGTTTGTAATACGACACAGTTGCGGCATGTATGCGCGAAAAAGCAAGGGGCCGAGGACGGAGCCCTGGACGGGCCCCGCGGAGGAAGCATTACGCCGATGATTTTTTGGGTGGGATATTTAAGCATCTGAGGATTTACTAAACTTTGTACAACAGCAAAAGTAAAATAAGGGTGGAATTGTTTTTTAAAAACATTCTTTAACAAAACACAAAATTTCATCATTAAATCATTTTCGAATAATTTTAAGTTGTTTTTGTTGCCGTTTAAAAAAACACCCTTGAACCAACTGACCCACCATGACTATTGAGAAAATCCCGTTCATTAAGTAGGATTTCTGTTTGGCATATTAAAATGTTTTAGGATTCACTAAACGGGATTATGTAACTTGTTAGAACAAAAACAAAAAGAAAAGAAAAGAAAATATCACCGTGTGATAAAAGTCTGATTTTTTATTTTTGGTACTTTTTTGGTTGTTGTTCTCATTTCATAGATGATTTATTCTGTCTGCGATATATAATATAAATATAAATCACAGAAAGACTAAAGACTAAATGAAGACCCGGAGGCTCGATTGGATCCAGACGCAGACATAAAACCTCCGACACTCTTTTTTTAACACTTTCGCCGGTTCCACTTGAGCTCCTCTGGTGTCGGCGTCTGGCCCGCGGCGTATTCCTCTACTACGTCCGTGTCCTCGGACGAGCCGTGACTCACGCAGACGGCGGATGAATCCGATGAGTCACGCGGTGGGGTTCCGACATACGCATCACTGTCTCCACTAGAGTGGGTTTCAGGGGTCTCCTCTCTGCATTCCTACACATCTGAATCCCAAATATGACTCAACGGCGTGTTTCAGCTAGACAAAGCAGGTTTGACTGGACCGGACCGTCAGCGCTCTGCGGCGGGGAACTCTGGCAGGATGTTGCTAAGTATTCTGGGATTGACCCGGGTGTCTGGCCAGCCAGTCTTCAAGCGGTCCCGCCATGTGGATGTAGTTAGACGTGAAGTCTGTCTGCTCAGCGGAGTCTTGATAACATCTGGGAGCAGCAGGAATGGCTCTGAGGAGGACATTCCCTCTGAGGAGGACTGGTCCTCTGAGGAGGACAACCTATGAGGGGAACAGTCCTCTGAGGGGAACAGTCCTCTGAGGGGAACAGTCCTCTGAGGAGGACAGTCCCTCTGAGGGGAACAGTCCTCTGAGGAGGACTAGTCCTCTGAGGAGGACATTCCCTCTGAGGAGGACTAGTCCCCTGAGGAGGACTAGTCCCCTGAGGAGGACAACCTCTGAGGAGGACTAGTCCTCTGAGGAGGACAGTCCCTCTGAGGAGGACAGTCAGCGGGAATGTTGGGAACATTCTAGGAGAAAACAGGATTCTACTCTGTAGGACCGGCATGTGTTTTTGTTTTCATCCTCTGGACTGCGGCCGCATTCCTTTTCTGTGTGTCGTGCGAGACGGAGAGATTGCCGAGGAGTGACTCACTCAAACCCGACTCAGCGGTGATGTCATCACTGAGGGACACATGGAGTGAAAGTAAACATTGATGATGGTGTCTAGAAGTTTAGGAATCCCCAGACAGCTGGGTACAGTGTGTGTGTGTGTGTGTGTGTGTGTGTTTATATTTGTGTGTGTGTGTTTATGTGTGTTTGTTCATTTGTGTATGTTTGTGTATGTGTCTGTATATTTATATTCATGTGTCTGTTTATGTTCATGTGTATTTGAGTGAGTGTGTGTGTGTGTTTGTATGGTTTTGGTTGTGTGTGTGTGTGTGTGTGTGTTTGTGTTTGTGTGGTTTTGGTTGTGTGTGTGTGTGTGTTTGTGTGTGTTTATGTGGGTTTGTTCATTTGTGTATGTTTGTGTATGTGTCTGTATGTTTATATTCGTGTGTCTGTTTATGTTTGTGTGGGTGTGTCTGTTTATGTTTGTGTGTGTTTATATGTGTGTGTGTGTATGTTTGTGTACTTGTGTGTATGTCTGTTTATGTTCATGTGTATTTGAGTGAGTGAGTGTGTGTGTGTTTGTATGGTTTTGGTTGTGTGTGTGTGTGTGTGTGTGCGTGAGTGAGGGTGTGTGTGTGTGTGTGTGCGTGTGTGTGTGTGTGTGTGTGTGTGTGTGTGTGTGTGGAAGGGTGTCTTCAGTTACACAACATAAAATACTCAGTTTATTTGAGTTTATTAAGTGAATTTGATTTAGAGAAATATTCTTATTTTTAATCTTTAATTAGTTTTATTCATCCAGATGATGTTGACCCTGTTTTTGAACTATAGATCTATAATAATAAACAAAACAACAAACAACAAACAACAATAGTATTTCTACCACTTATACCCAGAATGTTAAATTACATCTCAGCATTATTATCCTGTTTAATAGCATTTCTCTATCTTATCTCATAATAATAATAATAATTAGAAGAAGAATAAAGTATATTTGTAATATTTGTATGAAGACTTTCTCTTTATGAAGTCAGAATCTGGAGCTGAGATTTTATATTCGGGGGGTTTTCTATTAAACGGATGTGAATATTTTCAGGACCTTGACTTTCTCTGCTGGTGTCTCAGGAGACAGAATCAGACAGCAGACATTGTTTGTTACGCAGCATCACCTGCTGGCTTAATGGAGAACTGCCAACATTCCATGGAATGAATGAATGGATGACAGAAAAGCAACAAAGAAGGACTTTTATGTCACGGATGTGTAAATGATTGACTGGAGGTGGATCAACGTCAAGAATCAAGATCTCACGTCAGGAAACAAACCGCCTGGTCCTGAGGACCAGAATCGACTTGAACACTGAGTTCCTCGTTTGATCGGGTAATCAGAGTATCAGCATTTTTGAGGGAACTGTAAAGGACACTTGTTGAGAAATGTAGGGAATTAACCCTTTAATGTCCTGCTTCACGGTTTGGTTGAGCTCATTTGGAGTCGCTATTTATATCTGCAAAATATGACCAATTCTTTTTTTTAAATCCGACCCAGTGCTAGCATGTGTACATGCTAAAGGGTAAGGGTCCGAGGATAAAGCCCTGGGGGACGCCAGAGGTTAAAGGACCCGCCCAGGAGGAGGCATTAAACACGACTATTGAGAAAGTCCTAATCAATAAGATTTATTTTATTTTTATTGCTGAACAATTATAAAACTTAATTCAACCTAATAAATCTAATAAAGGTCAAATTGTTGTTGTTTTTAAAATAAAAACAAGCTTTGCCGGAAGGTTTAAATGAATCTCATTAAAATGGACTTTTTTCAATGGAATCCAAAAGTGTTACTGGAATAAAATAATGAGTCGGATGTTTTCTACGGCTTGAAAACACGCCGGATCCAACCGTCTGTCAGTTTATGGTAAAATATTAGAGTGTGTCTAAGATGTTTATAGTTGATAAATAATCCAGACCAGTAACGTCTGTAAGGTTTTTCTCGGTGAAGCCGTTTAGGGTTTAAATCACGACGTTTTGTGCCGTGAAGATCAAAGGAGTCACAATCAGACGGATTCAATGTACAGAAACGATCCGAAGCCAGATATTCACCAAATTTGGGCATTCTTCAGAACCCCACCCTGCTGTGTAAACTGGTGGGCTAAACAAACACAGAGAAATGCCAGACCCCATGTTGGAGCAGCGGGGCCTCCGGCGGGTGAGTGACCTTTGACCTAAAATAGGTCTGAGAATGTGGACAAACTCCATGAATAGAGATTTCACAAAAAAAAAAAAAACACGACTGTAGTGAATATATATAGAAGAAGAAAAAAAAACTACTTAAATAGAACTTCAAGTAAGGATGGAGAGAACAGAGTTCTGTGCGGGCCGGTCCGGTCTTCAGAGGGCGTGAGAAACTCTGCAACAGCTTCTTTTTCAACACTAATGGAATCTTGTCACCGGAATGTGCGGCCCGGAGGGCTTCCTGTCACCCAAAGCTGCTCTTCGTGAAAGGATGTTCTGTTTCTAGAGCGGGGCTCTTCTGAAGACGAGCGGACGAACGACCCGACGGTCGATGAAAAGAAATAGATCGTTGAAATTTGTCCGCATGTAAAATCTAAAAAAGTCAATCGTGTCGTTTTTATACGGTGTTTGAAAATGTTTCAAAGTCCAAAGATTCACCAAAGAGATGCTGATACTTCGCTGGTGGGGGGCCGGGGCCCCTTTCGGGAGCCAGAACTGGTGTGGGTGGCGGAGCCGGCCCTTTTTCTATGGGGCTCGGCCCAAACAAGTTTCATGGCGCCGCCACCATGTGGGCTCGCCAACTGCAGGTTTGGGCATTAGACACATGAACTTTTTCTCCGCTTTGTGGGACACTGGTTCCTCTGAGGGACTGGACAACATGGGACAGACTTTGCTCCCCACATGAGCCTTGGGCACCCATGAACCTGTCGCCTGCCTTAGACCAATTTTGTTCTGGTTCTAACCACAGGCAGACGTAGGACAAAATTGTCTCTTGCTGCCAAATATGTCCCGCCCACTGACAGGTGGGTCGTAACGAGAGAATCGACATTATTGTGAATCACCTTTCAGTGGCTATAATGTTTTGGCTTATCAGTGAACCTTTTTTTTTTTTTGTAAACTGTAACCATATCCTCCATTTGTGAGGTCCTGGACTTATTGACCGGTGTTCTGATCCAACATTGGCCTTTAAAAATCTGTCCATGAACCGGCCCAAAAGCAAAACAGGGAGATGGATTCTTAAGAAACTAAACATCTGAAGAATATAATGTGGTTTGAAAGGAAGAATGAAAGATAAGCAGGAAAAAAAACGAGATTCAATGAAGATATAAATGGAGAAAAAATAAAAGGAGACAGATTTTTAAACGGTGTCAGTACCACGAGTCGCCACTAGAGGGGGCGCCACTCGAACCACTGGCACCGACTGATTGATCCGTAAATTTAAACGGGGCAAAGACCCTTTCTAGGGGGGGTTCCTAGGGAACAAAGCAAGACAGGGAGTAGCTTATCTCTTTTACAGTTTAAGTGCCATCGTGGATTTTTCTAGGACTGAAGAATCCTACCGGAACCGGGACAACCATTCCTCCTTAAAGGAAAAATGACGGGGGGCATAAAAATACACAAAACTAACCAGAACATGGATCACATTTATGAGAATATATATTAAAATACTCCCCCTCGTGACAAATGTGTAATGATGCATATAATAGAGTAGTGTTATTTTTCCAAATCCGAACTATCAACCGGCTTTACTGTTTTGGGTCCAGGGAGGACGGACAGAACCTTTAAACTCTGCTGACATGAAAACACACAGATTTCCATAATTCTGCTTAAAATAGCCCTTTTAAATGTGACACCAGACAAGTTGTTTTTGAATAAAAAACATGACAAACTTGAAATAAGCATAAATGTCAGTTTATGAGTTAGAAACGAAGAACAGGAGCTTTAAAAAAAACTCTTTTGGACCCAGTGGTTCTGGCGGCTGGAGGCTCCTGGGAGCCTCTGACTGATTCGGACAATAATACCCTGTCTGTGTTTGACATGTGTCACACCGCTGCATCACAGTTGAACTCTTACGGTTTGGACTCTCCCCGGTGCTCGCGGTCCCGGTTGCTCGCGGTCCCGCCTCCTCCATCAAACGTCAGAAACTAGCGGTATAAAAACACGTGAGGCCGAACCGAGCGCTCCAAGCTGCACACAGCTCGTTAACCTGACGGGCTGCGAGTGACAAGAGGGTCCAGACTCTGATGAGACCGACGGGAGGAGGACCACGACCAACTGGGGGGGGGGCGACCCGAAGCTGCCGGATTGAGCACAGGAATGCAAAAGAAAACTCTCTCTTTGTTCCTAAAGAAGAAGAAAAAAGCCACACAAGTCTCACACAGGCGCGAGAGTTCGGGACTTTTTAAAGGTCTGATGGACAAGTTCGGGTTCCTGCTAGAGAGAAAAGGGACTGGTACCAGAGGACGGAAGTAGGTAATGAGTTTTGATTCTTGTTCTCCCCGCTGTCTGAAGTGTGAGCCTGCGAGTACCGAGTAAGGGAGAGGTTCGGATGCGGAGAGGAAGATGCATGTGGGAAAGGCTTTGCTGTTAGTCCTCCTCCTCAACTGCGCCACTTTGGGTTCGTCCCTGTCAACGTGCGCCACCGTGGACATCGACCACGTGAAAAGGAAGAGGGTCGAGGCGATAAGAGGGCAGATTCTGAGCAAACTCCGACTGACCAGTCCCCCGAACTCCAGCGGACCCAGCAAGATCCCCTACCAGATCCAGGCGCTGTACAACAGCACCAAGGAGCTGCTGGAGCAGCTGCGGCGGGACCGGCAGCAGAGCTGCGGCCAGGAGAACACGGAGACCGAGTACTACGCCAAAGAGATATACAAGTTCAACATGATGTTCGGACCTCCGGAGAGCAGTAAGTACCACTACGATCCCCGCGGTACCGTCTCGCTGTCTGCGCAAACCCACCAATCACGAACCAGTGCGCAATTACGCGCCGAATGAGGATCCTGCGCCAATCTCAGCTCCTCTGGCGCAGCAGAAGGATCGTAACCTGACTACGTATGTTTCAAGACGTACTTGAGAGATCACGTGTCTCAGGTGTCCATCAAAAATATCTGTTTCCTCTCTGTAATGTTTTTAATCACACAAACATTTAAAAAAGAAAAAAGTTTATTAGGTGACCCAGACGCAGCTTGGATATGCTAAAGAGAAAGAAAGGGGCCGAGGGCAGAGCCCTGGGGGACACCCTGATGCTAAACAGCAACAGAGGAAGAGGCTTTAAACCTTGATGTTTGTTTTATTTGGTATATTTAAGCACATGAGGATTTACTAAACAGAATTATGTCAGTAATTTTACTGTTTAAAAACATTTTAAATTCAGATGTCTGACATGTTAAATTAATATAAAGCCCCCCAAAAGACATAAAACGTGTATTTTAACTTAGATTTCTCCAGATTTTTCTTTTCTTGCTGAGGACATTAAAGGGTTAAAAAAAAAAAAAAGAGTAGCAGGTTGAAAGAGTTTACGGTTGTGCAAATATTTTATAATTAAATGTTGGACACAAGTTATTAAGTTCATCATCAGTGTGTGTTTGATTTAATTATACAAAAATAATTCAATCAAAAGTGTTTGTGTCCGACAAACAAAATAAAGACAAACGTTTGTAACAACGTTTTAGCGCTAACTTCTAAATAAATTATAAGGACTGAGAGTTAGGAGGATTATAGTTTCCTCTACGATGAAAGGAGTTTTTATTATTAACAGAAGTGTGTTTTTAGTGGCACAGCTTTAAATCAAGTTATTTTTCCAACCTGATTTAAAATGAACTTTGAGTTTCGTGTCTTTAATTATAATAATCATGAATGAGAGTTTTTTTTTAAGACGATATTAAGTAACAGAAAATAGCAGCTTAAAAGATGCTAAAGGGAAAAAACCTGTCTTATATAATATAATTTAATATAATATAATGTAATATAATATAATGTAATATAATATAATATAATATAATATAATATAATATAATGTAATATAATATAATATAATATAATATAATATAATGTAATATAATGTAATATAATATAATGTAATATAATATAATATAATATAATGTAATATAATGTAGTTTAATATAATATAATATAATATAATGTAATATAATGTAATATAATGTAATATAATATAATGTAATATAATCTAATATAATATAATGTAATATAATGTAGTTTAATATAATATAATATAATGTAATAAAATGTAATATAATATAATATAATGTAATATAATGTAATATAATATAATGTAATATAATCTAATATAATATAATGTAATATAATGTAGTTTAATATAATATTATATAATGTAATATAATGTAATATAATATAATATAATGTAATATAATGTAATATAATATAATATAATGTAGTTTAATATAATATAATATAATATAATATAATATTATATAATATATTTTTATATATAATATATTTTTATATTATATTACATTATAATACAATGTAATATAATTTATTATATAAAATATAATACAATATAATATAATAAAATAAAGTTAAATTTAATATAATATAATGTAATATAATTTATTATATAAAATATAATACAATAAAATATAATAATTAAATCTTTCATAATGTCATATAATATGACAAACTGGTAACGTTAGTAGGATTCATTTATAAGAACTGATTTTGAGAAATAAACATCATCTAGCAGATTTGATCAAGGTTCTACTTTTCAAATTTGATCTTAAACCGGTTTATGCAGAAAAATGTTTTTAAATGACGCAAAATATTCAGTTGGTGTAAAAATCTGAAATTCTTTAAAAATACAGATTTTATCTCGCAACCATGTTTTTATTTAAGTGGTGGAAAAAGACCCACAAAGTCTGTGTCACGTGACATGAAGCCTCTGTAGAAGCCTCTGAAGAAGTCTCTGTAGAAGCCTCTGAAGAAGTCTCTGTAGAAGCCTCTGAAGAAGTCTCTGTAGAAGCCTCTGCAAAAGTCTATGAAGAACCCTCTGAAGAAGCCTCTGCAGAAGCCTCTGAAGAACCCTCTGCAGAAGCCTCTGAAGAACCCTCTGCAGAAGCCTCTGCAGATGCCAGAGGACTGTATCCACTCTCACTTGCTTCCTTTCTCACAGTCAAAACACCTCAAACATCTGAGGGAAGTGAAAGGATCTCAAACACATTTGGAGAGTAGGGGGCCTCTCCTGTGTAAATATTTGCGGACCAAGCCACACGGTATCCCCTCTGAAAACACGTCGGCGCTCCTGCAGGGCCGAGAGGTGAAGAACCGGTCGGGCAGGAGGTGTTTTGTCCCTCCACTTCTCACCAACCTGTTCCGACTCTGCACCAGTTTTCCAGGAGAGTCTCTCGCTCCTCCTAATCTTCGTCCAGCTGTTTGTTTTTTTTTCTGAATGGATCGCGTCCTTCCCCCAGATGTTCCCACTTCCTTTCCAGTCAGGCCCAAATGAGAGGGACATCTGCCCATGCGGGCGGATGGAGGTGCCTTCAGGAGAAGGAGTAGGAAAAGTTAGGAGAGGCGGACCTCCCAATTAGTGTGGTTATAGAATCCCACTCCCCCCTTGAGTCTTTTTGAACGGCGTGGGCCGGAGGGGGGAGATCCCATGAACCCCCCACCTCCAGCATTCAGATGGAACTTAAAGTGACCCCGCCGGCTGTCCCGTGTGCAGCAGGTGTGGTCTACGTCCGTGACATCACACTGCTTCGCTTCAGCTTTGCTAAATTGAGTGTGAAACTGAGTCGGCATTCATCCCCTCCAACCTGAAAGATTCCACTGTGTCGTCATCTTACTGCCACTCCGTAACGTTTCCCCTTCGCTGTGCTTCACCTTCATGTCCTGCTCAACTGTTTGTTTGAGAACTGAGTCACTATTTCTTCTTAACTAAAAAGAACCTGCTTATAGTCCGACCCGGTGGCAGCCTGTGTGTGCTGAAGAGAAAGGGGCCGAGGACGGAGCCCTGAGGGACACCACAGGTCAGAGGGGTCACCGAGGAGGAGGAAGAGGAGGCTTTATGCATTTTTATGGAATATTAAATTATGGTTGGATCCACGTCACTTAATAAAAACTAAAAAAAAAAATGTCTTAAAACATCTTTTCGGTTAAGCTTATCTAATTAAAATGAACTATTTTCCATTAAATCCTTTTATAAGTGCGATTTTTCCATTATTGTTTAAAAACACGCTTGACAAAATAATTTAATCGATTGATAAATGCCTTAAAGAAATAAAATCTGCAGAGAAATAATGTTTTAGAAGTTTTGTTTTTCCTTGGCGAGGACATCAAAGGGTTAATAAGACGCCTTATAGTGTTATATTTTACTTTGAACAATTAGAATAATATTATTAATAATAATGATGATGAGAATAATAATAAAACATTTTATTCAAAGATCCCTTTTCAGAAGATAAAGTTGTAAAATAACAGGTTAAAACAGGAATTTTTAGATTATGCATTAAAATAAAAACGCAGGTTTTTCAAATCCATCAATCTTTATTTACACAGCACCGATTCACAACAACTGTTGTCTCAAGATGTTTTCCAGAGAGAGAAGGTCCGGACCGAACTCTTTATGTAATTATCTTACAGAGACCCAAACGAAATTCGAGAAAAAAAAACTGCCTTTTAACAGGCGGAAACCTCGAGCAGATCCAAGACATCAGTTTGGACGACCTACTGCCACGACCAAATCACAGACAGATAACGGATCCCACATCCATTCCACATTAAAAGCAGAATTAAAACAGTGACTAAATGTCTTTTGATATTTTTAGCGATATTTACCTCTACAAGCCATAATTATTTTTGGACTGAGAAGCAGAGGAGACCTTTACGAGGAGCGTCGTGTCTGGGCTCTAGAGGGGGAGCATGTGGTTGGACTGACTCTAGATGGGGATGAATGCTGTGCGTGTGGAGGAGCTCAAGAGGGCCTCATGGTCTAAAGCAGAGCCAGAAGCATTGCATCAGAGGCCCCTTTAAACCAACAGGTGTTCCTCTGAAGAACTCCTTCCTCTCAGAAACCTTCTGTTTTCAATCTCATAAAGTGGATTTGACAAAAAATAATAAAATAAAAAACAGCAGGGAGGGAGCGCCTGGAGTCGCTGATAAGCAGGAAAATATCTTTTTCCCAACAAATTGCTCAATGGATACTTTTATCCTGAACTCAGGGTTGATCTCACCATCGTCATCGTCATCGTCATCGTCTCTGGACCTTCTTAGACACTAGAATTCTCTCTATGTTTTTTTATTTCTGAACATGAATTCTGGATCTGGAATATTGGGGTCCTTATTTTTATTATTATTATTATTATGTATTTATTTTTTACCAGCATCAAAAAGGTCTTTTCAAATAAAATAAAAATTCACCAATAGATGTTCCAACTTCTATAACTAATTATATGTAATAATTCAGATTAGAACGTATATTTGTGAGGAAACAGTAGGAAGAAGTTTAAATCTATATAAAACATGTATGTAGATTTTTCATTGTGTAAAATTAAACTCATATTATACTGATGAAATACTGTATATTCTATTTTTACGACATAGTCGTACAAGCTGTGCAAAGTATGACGAGGTCATCGTTGTGACATCATGTTCTCCCAGTGACTCAATACTCAGACCCTGAACTAAACCAACATATAACATATAATGCACTAAACAACTTTTACAACGTTTCATTTTTAATCAAAATGTCATACAGTTGGTTGAAGAAGGGGGTTCATTCATTTAAAACAGGTCAGAATACATACACAATGCTGACTTTGTTATTTCCACTGCAATCCTTCAAAAGAAGAGCATTTAAAACACATCACTCATTATGATTTTTAGATTTTAAAGGGAACAAAGATCGGAATCCAGCGGTCAGACTTTATAAAAGTCGGTGAAATTCAGTCGATGCATTTCTAGAAAGTTAGAAAGTGTTTTTATTTATAACGCACTCATCACATGGATCAAATCTCACAGGGCTAAAAGATGATTCAGATGCCCGAACAAGAATAAAATGGCATTTGTGGAAGTTTTGTTTTATCATTCCTGCAAGGTTATCTCAAACTTGGAAAGGAGCAATTTGTCTATAGTCTGTATTTATACAGATTCAGGGGTTGGTAGATGACATCATGCATGAAGGCGAGTCATGCTGGTACAGGCAGGATGAACAATTACCTGTATTTATTTCTTTGTCCTCGGCTGTAATCCTCCTCTGGCAGGGAAGATCTACCTCAGTATCAAAATAGTTCAATCAGATAAGACGGATGAAGAAAAGACGAATGATTGGTTACAACCGACGATGTTTGATAATGAGTCCATCACAACAAGCTTTTAGCGCTCAGACTCTCCGGGGTGATTGAGATCGAAGGGTCCCTACCCTGAGCAGTGGCATAGAACATGAGTTTAAAGTCAGGATTCTGAGAATAAAGTCAGAATTCTGAGAATAAAGTTCGAATTCTGAGAATAAAGTCAGAATTATGAGAATAAAGTTAAAATTCTGAATTTGAAGTCAGAATTCTTAGATTAAAGTCAGAATCTGAGAATAAATTTTCTATGAACCCCGCCCCCCCACAAAAAAAAATCTCACATGACCAAACGTCGACCTAATCCTCTTCCGTAGAATCGCCTCTGTCGTTCACACCGGAGCAGAAGTGAGGCTCAGTGAGACTAAACCTGAAGTCCATGACTCCCCGTTCTCCGCGAACAAACGCGCCTTCAGGTTTTCTGGAAGGTAAAGTTCTGAGCGGTCTGATGTGAGGCGGCTCTAAACCAACAGGTGCAAACGAAGCGGAAAGCTGCCGGCAAATTAGGGCATTAAGAGACTAAAAGGTTTGAAGGCTTTTCCTTTTATAGCGCGGCGTGAATCCAGAACCTGGCACTCGTCAGCGACCGGGCCGGGTTGCGGAGAAGTCATCGCGGTCAGAAACTGTTCAGGGCCAAATAGTTGTCAGTGGGTCTGAGGATGGCGGCGTTTGATAGGCAGATACCAGCGAGGTGAGCTCATTCCAAGCTCAATGATATTGCTGTTTCAATTACATTTTCATTTCCTCCTAATATAGACGGAACGCTGAGACGCTCAGCGAGGAATGTTGATAAGGCAGGAAACCGCACCAATCATTGACTGATGAACTTAGTGCCAACACCAGAACCTCTGTGAGGTGTGAGCGGGTCTCTGAGTCGCCCTCCGTATAAAACTGGAGATCCGTGACCTTCTGTCCATCAAGAGAAATAAAACATTTCAATGTAGTCACCGATGAAAACCATCCGTCTGAGATCAAGTCTTTTATGTTGCCAGCGTAAAGTCAGGAACGCCGTTCAAGGCCAAACAGTCCGGAAATAAAGAGCAGAGATCCTGTTTACTTTAGTCTTTGTAGTCACACACACACACACACACACACACACACACACACACACACACACACACACACACACACACACACACACACACACACACACACACACACACACACACACACACATATACACACTCACACACACACATACACACATACACACACATACACACACACAGACACACACATATATACACACACACACACACATATATACACACACACATATACACACACACACACACACACATATACACACACACACACACATATACACACATATACACACTCACACACACACATACACATATACACGCACAAACACACACACAGACAAAAACACACACGAACACTGACACACACAGACACACGCACACATACACACACACACACACACACACAAACACACACATGTGTGACGTTTTTATGGAGGAGCATTAGTGCCACATACAGCTGATCAAATTGTTTTGGGGAATTCTGACCTTCAAGCCCAGAATTCTGACTTTATTCTCAGACATATAATAATAACTATAATAATAATAATAATAAGTGTAATTTATAGATGAAGGTGAATTGTCGCTTGTTTATTAAATTGATAAATACTGATATATTCACTTATTGTTATTGTCGGATGCAGACACGGGTTTTAATAAACATTCTTTTACAGAACGGTGATTTTTGTTTTTCTCCTCCTTCCAGATGATCTGCTCTACTGCCCAAAAGGCATCACCTCCAAAGTCTTCCGCTTCAACGTCTCCGCCATGGAGAGGAACTCCACCAACCTCTTCAGGGCGGAGTTCCGCGCTCTGAGGGTGCCGAACCTCGGCGCCAAGAGGAACGAGCAGCGGATCGAACTCTACCAGGTGTGTAAAGGCTCCGCCTCCTTACCTGCTACCAAGGCAACGACAGAACCGCCACATGACTCAGAGTCCTACCTGACCCAGAGCGCCAGCAGTGATCGCCCACCTTTGTCTGTCCGTCGGTTTGTCCGTCTTTTGTCGGGGAAATATCGCGGGAAGTTGTCAACAGCTCTGACGTTTTGTGTAGCGGCGGATTACCTTTTCCACCGAGCTGGTTCCTGTTCGGAGCCAGAGTCTGACTTAGCAACAGTTATTTGCTTTTTCCGCCAATGGAAAAGCAAACAGGTTCTCAGGATTTGCGCGAGTTGAACCAACACAGTACTGGAACCAGCACCGTACTAGCACCGTACTAGCACCGACCTAGCACCGAACTAGCACCGCGGCCCCTGAAGGAAAGGTCGGATTCATAATATTGTTTGTCTTCACATTTTTTTGGGGCACATTTGGAATCTGGAAATTTTCGTATAAACTTACTCACAGTCGCGATTCAACATTTCTTGTTGAAAATTGTGACTGAACGTTTTTGTAATACGACTCATTGGCAGCATGTACATTCTAAAGGGTAAGGGGCCGAGGACGGAGCCCTGTCCCTGCCCGGCCGCTAACTGTGAATTGTCATCACAGGTTGGGGTTGTTAGTGGGATATCTCAAAAATTGCTTCATCAATCATTTTCAGATTTTTTACCCGCATAGACCTTAGTGCGAGAAAGAACTGGTGTGATTTGAGGAAAGGTCAGTTGTATATTTCTGACACTAGGGGGAGCTTTATCTCCAAAGGTTTTCGGGCCATCATTTCTCAACCGTTGGTCAGATTTAGTCAAAAATTGGCACATTTTAATCGACTTCATGTGATCTATCATGAATAAATCATATTTTACTCTTAATAGTTCATATTTTATCAGCTAGGGGGCGCTTCTTTTTTTTTTTTTTAAAGAACATTGTTTTTGACTAAGACTAAGACTGTTGAGATCTTTTAGTCTCAAAACCTCAAACAAAGTTTAATAGTTGTTAAATATGGGCGATGAAATGATGGAATCAGTCATTCGGTCTCATCGTCTACTTGATATTATTATTGGTCCAATTATTTAAAAAAAAAAAGGATCATTTAAATCTAGACTGAAGATTGAGACAAAATCTCATCTCAAGATTTATTTATTTTTCCTGTTTTTTTCAAATATAGGACTTTTTTTTCCCCAATATGGGGCAGAGAAAATCAGTTTAATGCGCCATTCTCCACATCTGGTTCGCTGCAAAAGTTTGGTCCACACATTCAACACTCAAAAGATAAAAAAAGAAGAAAAAAGACAATTTGATTATCCGTTACTTTTTTCATCTTGTGCCACAATTAGATAAAAGTTTTCCAATACATTGTTTTATGGCTAAATTGTTCAAAAACAAAACAATAACATTTTCATCAGCCACAGCTGTATTTAACATCAACATGTCAGCATAATAATGTCTTGTGCATTTGAACATGCGTGCTCTTCAAAGCACAGCTGCAAACACCACAACGGACTCTTTGTCTTTGTTTAATCCTCTCATCCACTCAAACGTCGCTCATCTGCTCCGCGTCTATTTACCTTTCCTCCTATCGTCTGTTTGCGTGCTCCACCATCCACGTCACCTCATCCTGTCATACCATTTCTTGTAAGTCATCAAAACAAGGCACCAGGGAGGTGAACGAGCAGCAAAACGACTAGAACGGCTTCATCAGTGTCGGAAACGGGATATTTTTTTAAGTTCCCCAAAAGGTCGGGGGTTATGGAACCGTCGCTCGCCGCCGCGTCTGCGTGTCTGCTGCGTGTTAACACTTTAACTCCAAATTTAATTCATGTATCATTTTTAAATTTTGAATCTCCACGTAGATCAGTAGATTAATTCAGGGAAAGATCGGTTCTATTTTTCTGCCACTAGGGGGAGATTTATATAAAATATTTCAGGCCGTAATTTCGTAAATTTTTGTCCGATTTAGTCCAAATTGGTGGATATGAATCGACCCGGGAAGTTCTACCGTAATTATTCTACTATTATCGTACAAATTTGGTGAACATGAATTGACTGGAGAAGATTTATCGCGTATAAATCATATTTTACTCACTAGGGGGAGCTCTATTGTGAAATAGAAAGGAGAAAAACTGTGTCCTAAGGACATAACCTCACATTTAATATGAGGAGTTCAAATCAGGGGGATTGCTTGTACAACGCTGGGGATCGGGGGCTTTTCGGGGACGGCGGCGTAGGGCTTGTGACGCTATCTTAGCCCTGAGAAGAAGAAGACCCTCTCACGCCGACTGCTTGATGTTGCAGATCGTTAGACCAAACGAACACATCAGGAAGCAGCGCTACATCGCAGCCAAGAACGTTCTGACCAAAGGCACCCCGGAGTGGGTCTCCTTCGACGTGACGGAGACGGTGCGAGAATGGCTGATGAACAGAGGTGAGACCAAGGTCACTGTCAGGAATTTATCGCCGATCCTAATCACGCATGACTTTTACAAGTTTGACTTTGATGGCTGAGACGGTTGACTTTGAGGTTCTGAACGGTTTCCAGGAACCAACTTGGGTTTGGAAGTCAGTGTGCATTGTCCCTGCCACACCTTCAGCCCTAATGGTGACATCATCGACAACGAGAACGAGGTGCTGGAGGTGAAGTTTAAAGGTGCGATCCGACGCTGTTTTGTCATAGAGGTTTTATTGCTCCTTGTATCTGATGCATGTAGATGTTAAATCATCATCATCATCATCATAAATATGAGTTGTTGTTTTGTTTTTATCAGTTAGCCGATTCTGACCCAGTTTAAACGTAAATGTATATTTTTATTTCGCTTTCAGAAACCAGTTGTTGGACAAAAGTCCCTTTTTTTTTCTCTTTTTTGTGATTTTGGTTAATAATAAATAATTATAGCGCTGACAGAATCGTGTTCTGTTGATCGTTTCCACAATCAAGGCGTGGACGGCGACGACGAGCACAAACGCTTGGACCTGGATCACCTGAACAAGAAAAAGGAGCAGCATCTTCCTCACCTCATCCTCATGATGATCCCGCCCCACCGCCTGGACACTCAGTCCACCCGCCGACGCAAGAGAGCGCTGGACACAAACTACTGTTTCTCGTAAGGCAGACGTCAATCATGGAACCGACGCTTTTAGTCCTGAGTTCAGTTCATTAACCCTTCGATGTCAGTTCTGGTCCTATTTCTTAATGAAAAATGTGACTGGACCCATTTATAATATGACCCACGGGTAGTATGTAAGTGTTAAAGAGTAAGGGACCGAGGATAGAGCCCTGGGGGACACCTCGGGTCGAAGGGGCCAATGAGGATGTGTTATTAAGAGAAAATCTTATTTGATTCCAATCATTTTTTTGGCAGATTGAAGCTTGTGAGGAGTGACTGAACAGAATGATGTCACTGGATTCAACCAAAAAAAGTCTAATAAGGGTCAAATAGTTTTGTAAAAACATGCTTTACTAAACCGGTTGACAGATTTGACTTTAAAAAGAAGGCAGTAACATTGTGCTAAGCTAATTTAAATTTCTTAATTTCATAAATCTGATTTTGCTGTTTTTTAAGGGAGTTTTATTTAAACGTTTAACTGAAGACATTAACAGGTTTAAAATCGGTAAAATTTGATTAAAAACACTTTGGATCATCTTTATTTTGATCCATTAATGTCATACTAACGTAGATCTCAGAATATCTCCGACATGAGCGCCGACCTGCTGGTTCTGGTGGGCCCGGCCTGTTAGCTGTGGACAAATCCGGAGACTCACACTTTTGCCGCTCCTCCTCCTCCTCCTCCTCACAGAAACATGGAGGAGAGCTGCTGCGTTCGCCGGCTCCACATTGACTTCCGCCGTGACTTGGACTGGAAGTGGATCCATGAGCCCAGTGGTTACGACGCGAACTACTGCTCCGGGCCCTGCCCTTACCTGAGGAGCTCAGACACCACCCACAGCTCGGTAAGGAGTTAGTCGTAAAGTGATTGAAGAGCAGCGACCTGCTTTCTCTTCTGTGGGAATACTGGACCAACATGCAGGTGATCCAGATCTTTACTCTTTATTAGACTTCCTGTTGTCCACACAGAGGACAACAGGAAGTCTAATGACAAGTAGAAAAACGTGAAAGTCAAGTTTGACCCGTCCCTTAAAGTAAATTAGGGTCTAGTCAAAGGACCCTGTGACATGTAGGCTGCAGGGTCCGGGATTGAAAGGCTTTTTCAGTAACAATGTTCTGGTCGCTCCGGATATTCCAGAACCTACTCTGCAGATCTTTTGGATCTGCTTTCTACAGATTCACACGGTTGATTATTTTTTTTCTCCCTGATACTTTTAGCCTCTTTTAGCTTAATGTTTGGACCAGACGTTGTTCCGTATGGTTGAAATTCAATCTGCTGTTAAAGGCGAGGATGAGGTCATTTACGAACCTCAATCTCCCAGGAAAAATATACAAAGAGCTGAAGTATATCCCACAAAAAAATTGGGGATATTATGGAATCATCATCATCATCATCATCATCATCACCGCCGCCGCCAAAGCATGTCCGTTTGTAACTTTTATAAACAGCTTATAACAAAGTATTGACATTTTGAACTCGGGTCATTATTTGGCAACATGGCGTTCACAGTACAAACAGGTGGGCTCACTATTTGTCAGGTCCCTGACACCCGTTTTTATATCATGAGTTTTAGCATCTCATTCACGTATTTACAACTTTATAAGTAAAGAAAGCCATTTATAAATCCTTAACAAGTGGGAGCTGATCGTAAAGTGTCAACGACTGACGAAAGGAAAAAAAAAAGAATTTAATGATTTTAGCACAAGGCTGCAACAAAACATGAAAAAAAAAGAAAGTGTGATGGGGTCTGAATACTTTGGGAATGCGTCGTACATCAGTCACAGAGACGTTCCTTTTACGCCGGTTTAAAAGAGCCAACAAATAATCAAGAACCCAGTCGGTCACTGGACTCTGACGATTACATAACTCCACCGCAAAGACTATTTGAAAGTGAGCTTTTATGTCTTCTGTGTGTTTTCCAATAGCTGCTGAGCCTGTATAACACTCTGAACCCAGAGGCGTCGGCCTCCCCCTGCTGCGTCCCTCAAGACCTGGAACCGCTCACCATACTCTACTACTCTGGACGGACGCCCAAAGTGGAGCAGCTCTCCAACATGATCGTCAAGTCCTGCAAGTGTAGCTGAGGAGAGGCGGAGTCACGGCGAGGTGGCGCGGCGGGATTTTTTAATCGGTACTGACAAAAACCTGACGCTCATCGTTTGACTCTTGGACTCTTAGCTGTGACAAACACTTTGGCAGACGCCGCCGCCGCCGCCGCTTCGGTCTGAACACCAGTCCGGACGTCAGAGCTCCCTTAAAGGACGGACGTATTCTTTAAAAAAAAAACCTCTTTTTTTCTTGTTTCTTTGTTGTTGTTGTTGTTCTTGTTATTGTTGTTGCTTCCTCCTAGTGACGAGTAGTTAGTCTGACCCTGAAAAAAAAATCAAAAATGAAAGGAAGCGTCTAGATTTGTGACGGTGGCCGATCAGTGGAGCCAAATAAAAAAAAAAAATAAAAAAACTTCAGCGGCTGCTTTCGTGGACGCTAAACGAAGAAAGAGATTTGGAGCAAACGTACAAACCTTCCACCAAGTGTCTGTGGAGCATCTTCTTCTTCCTCGCCTCAGGCTGACGTCCTGATTAGCGGCTGATGCGGCCTGAGCTCTGCTTGAGCGCTCGGACCTGGTCCTGGATTTTTTTTTTTGCCTTCCCCCCTCCAGCCGTGGACATTATCTTCAAACACAAAAGAGAAGAAGAGAAAAGAGAAAAGAGAAGAAGAGAAGAGAAGAGAAGAGAAGAGAAGAAGAGAGGAGGGGCAGAAAGGACAGACTTGCTGCTGCATCCAAAGTCATAACTGCGGTCAGGAGAAGGAGAGCAGAGAGAATCCTGCTGGATTTGCAATGGAAAGTGAATGAAGAAAGACGTCGAGCCAAACTTTTTCTTTCTATTTTTCTTTTTTGGCCAGCCAGCAGCAATGGCCTTTATTTTTCTTCTTCTTCTTCTTCTTCTTCTTCTTCTACTCTTTTTGTTTTTATGGATGGAAGAAGAAGTCGGAGAAAGGAAGAACTGTGGTGAAACGAGCCATTCTTTGGAACTCCTCTTCTCTCACAGGTCTGAATCCCTTTTCTTTCTTTTTTCTGGGGGGGGGGGGGACATCAAAGCATTTGCTGGCTTACGCAACAGCTGTTTGTTTTTTTTCTTTGTAATTAGGAGACCTCTTTCACATTAGCAGCAGGTTTGTTCTGTTATGCAGCTCGTGGTTCGGGGATGATTTCACTAACTGGAATAACATTCTGATGTCCGTCTGGATTATCCACGCTGGAACAGGTTTTTGTTTTCGTATATTTAACTGTGGCTACTGTTACGTGTCTTATTATTTACAGAGAGTACGTCTGTGTCCATATAAAATTTAATTTGACCAGTCGTGTACGAGCCAGTCTTTGTCGTATTGTATTAAAAGGGGATTTTCTCCAGACGGTCCAATCGGATCACTTCTCCCGCAAGCAATAACAGGAAGTGCCAAGTCCGTTCAAAAAAAGCAGCTTTATTACGTTTTGTTTTTTTTGGTAACTCCTTCCTTGTTCCCTCTGCTATCAGCTCACCTGTCAGCTCACCTGTTCAAGGTTCAAACAGGAAACACACACGTCTTCTTTCCCGCTAAAAACACGGCCGCCCCCTTCAGTCCCAAGTCGCTCTGTTTGTGTTGGTGCTGGTTTAAAACTTCATGGAACAAAAAGGAAAAAAGGAATAAAAAGAAAAAGCGAAGAGGAAAAGGGGGAAAAAGTCACAGCGGCTGGATGTGCAGCTAGACCTGGTTTTTTCTTTAGTTGTTTTTTTTAATCCCATTGGGGAGAGTGATTCTGAAACCCTGTTCTGTCTGACGTTCACCCCGGGGTGTTTAGTTGTTTTTTGTCTTTTCTTGCCTTTGGGTGACATTTTAGCTGAAGTTTCTGGCATTAATATTGTTTGATTGACATGTTGATTATTATTAAAAACACAAAATGCCAAACATTTACGACCCTTCTTCCTCCTCATCTCTGCTGCATGTCAATAATCAGATGTGATAAATCTGTCCAAGCGTTATACACCCCCCCCCCACCCCCCAGCTCTTGTCTCTCCAAATGTTCTGGTTCCACATGAACATCATTTTTTCGGACCAGAATCTCAGCGGTCCCACCTGTTTTCCTGCAGGGGCAGCTTTTCTTTTTTTTTCTTCTTCTTTTTTTTTTTCTATCACGGCGATAAATTCAGCTTCTCTTTCTCAGGGATTCCTGCTCAACAACCTTCCCAGACTACAGGAATTCTTTTACTTTCAGAGCACATCCCTCTTTATTCTCTTTCTTTCTTTTTTCTTTTTGTTGAAACCAAACGTTTGTGTAAATCACGCACACACACCTGAGGAATGTTTTCAACCTCCAACAGCTTCTAGACATTTCTGCTCGTCCAGCGTCGCTGCAAAAACATCGCCAAAGTAAACGTATCATTTCGTTACTTGACAACGTTTGACAGTTCAATGAATATAAAGTTAAGCCCATTGCGATTTCTTGTTATGTCCACGAAAAGTCGTGGACATTATGGAATCGTCGACGCCGCCCGACGCGTCAGCTCGATATTCATCGTATTAGCGCGATAACTCAAAAAATATATCATCGTGTTCTAATTTTACACCAACGTAGACTTTAGTGCGAACCAAATTGATTTTGGTAAAGGTTGGTTATATATTTTTGACACTAGGTGGCGCTTGTCTCCAAAAGGTTTCAGGCCATAATTCGTCAACCGTTGAACCGATTTAGTCCAAATTTGTTGCAGCTGAATCGACGCAAGCCGATCTGTCTCGTATATATACATATATATCTATATATATATATATAGATATATATATATATATATAGATATACATCATATTTCACTGAAATGGTTTCTTATTTTACTGAATTTTTGGAGCTTTTTTTTCTTTTTTTTTCACAAAAATACCCCAAAAGCATTTAATTTGTAGGAGTTCAATCCGGGGGGTTGCTTGTACAACGCAGGGGATTGGGGACTTTTTGGGGATATAACAGCATAGGTCTAGTTTTATTTTAATCCATGTACAGATTGAGGAAATGTCAGTTCTATGTAATAAAATTTATGCAAAAAATCCAATAACATTTTGCGCGTCAGTATCGACGTGTCCACAGGAGAATTATGGGAAATTTCTCAACTGCGGGAACGATTTAGTCCAACTTCAGTCGAAGAGATCCAACTTGTATGGTTCGTGTTTTACTTCAATAGTTCATATTTGACTCACTAGTGGAAGGTTTTTACAAAAAATATAGTTTTCGGAAACTGTAACTTTCGGTCAGATTAGTCCAAATTGGAGGAACAAGAATCGACTGAAGGAGATCTATCTAGTAAATATTGTTTGTTACTACTCTAGCAGTTCATATTTGACTCACTAGGGGGTGGGGGGGTGGGGGGGGCTTAGTCTTTTGGAAAACACTTTCCTGGCCAACTTAAAAACTATCAGATGGATCATTCTCAAACTTTATACCCACATAGACTTGAGTGCGAGGAAGGACTGGATTGACTTTGGGGAATGTCGGTTACATATTTCTGATAGTAGGGGGAACTTTATCTCCAAAAGTTGTCCCGCCATAACATCCCAACCGTTGATTTAATCTAACGTTGGAGCAGGAGGAGATCGATCCTGTGTTTAACTTTAATAGTTCGGATTCTTCACATTTAGTTTGAGAAGTTCAAGTTCACTTGTACAACGCAGGGGATTGGGGGGATATTGAGGGTATAGATTCGGTAAGAGCATTTTGACCTGTTATAAAACCGAGAAACTTTATTTCATGTACTTCCGTAGGTTTAATCAAAGAGTTGTTACGATTAATGACTAATTAGCGAAACCAAACGTTTGATGAGTTGAATAAAATCATTCGGATGGGTGATAACTTTCTGCTGCCGGACCGACAGTCAGTCGCACAGATTTGGGTCTCGGCCGGGTTGAGCTGATCCGGACCGACATGTAGTCAAAGAGAATTCCGTTCTCTGGGCGCCGGCTATTGTTCCCCGTCACAGTGGATCAGCGATGAGCCGTAATGGACGGACAAACACCAGAGGGCAGGACGCGGTCTGAACACAGGGGCGGGTTCTGATGGCTCTGCAGACAGCCTTGTAGCAACAGACACACATGTCTGCTGAAGATCAGTCGCAGCCAACGCATGGATGACCTTTAACCTTCAGCCAACGCAGAGGGAGGCCATTGGTCATTCCACCCTCTTATTGATTCACGCTGAGTTTGACACTTTTGTCAAAGCGAGCCATAATGTCCTTTTTTCCGGCTTCGAGATGAGCGACTTGTCCGGGTCGTACCCCCCCCCCCCCCTCTCGCCCAATGTTGACCGGGATAGAATCCAGCTCCTCCAAAACCTCCACAACCCGGTTTGGGTTCACTTTGCTACTTTTAGCGTCATTTAGCAAAAAAAAAGTCCATTTGGGTTCCTGCATGTGACCCGTATGTGAGGAGCAGCGGGCGGCGGCCGGTCAGTCTACCTTCCCTTTCCTCTTTTCTTTATTCTTATAACAAAAAAAAAATGGGGGCGGGGGCGAGTGAAATCATCTGCACTAGTCTGAGCTTTGGACTTTTTGTTTGGACTTTTCTGGCAGGAGGACACGCGAGGACGGTTCGAAGACGCAGATAAGGACATTAACCGCCTCAAACCCAAACCGACACTCAAACTATTTCTAGCTACCAGCTACCGGATGAACGAGCCATAATCTGATTGGTGGTTCAGGGTCCATTTCTGGGTCGGAGTGGTTCTTTCTCAGAACTTCTGCTCTTCTCAGACCTGCCAATGATGAATTGCATGACACGTAAATGCACAGAGGTTTGGAAAACTGTCTGCTGCTGTTCCCTGAGCAGTTAAACAGATGTGGAGAGGAGGAGAAAGAGAGAGAGGGGGGAAGTGGGAGACAGAGACACGGAGGGAAAGTAATCGTGTGTGTGCGTGTGTGTGTGTGTGTGTGTGTGTGTGTGTGTGTGGTATATGTGTGTATGTGTGTGTGTGTGTATATGTGTGTATGTGTGTATGTGTGTATATGTGTGTGTGTGTATGTGTGTGTGTGTGTGTGTGTGTGTATGCGTGCGTGCGTGCGTGCGTGTGTGTGCGTGTGCGTGTGTGTTTGTGTGTATGTGTGTGTGTGTGTGTGTATCCTCAAAAGGACTGGTGATGCAATAAAATCATCAGGTCACATCAGACCAGTTCTCAGGACCCAGGGTGGAAAGAGTTGTGAAGAGCACACACACACACACACACATACATATATATACACACACACATACACACACTCACACATACACACACATACATATACACACACACATACATATACACACACACATACACAAACACACACACACATACACACACACATACATATACACACACACATACATATACACACACACATACATATACACACACATACACACACACATACACACATATACACACACACATACATATACACACATACATATACATACACACATATACACACACACACATACGCACACACATACATATACACACACACATATACACACATACACACACACACATACACACATATACACACATACACACACACACACACACACATACACACACACACATATACACACATACACACATATACACACACACACACATACACACATATACCACACACTCACACATTCACACACAAACTCACACTAACAGACTCACTCACATACACATATACACGCACACACATACACACACACATGCACTACACACACTCACACATACGCACACATGAACCACACTCACACACACTCCCTCTTAAACACATACCCACATACGCATACACAGACACGCACACACTCCTTTCAAACACACGCATACACACAAACTCACACACACACACTCCCTCTGAAACACACAAACACACACACACACTCCCTTTCAAACACACGCATACACACAAACTCACACACACACACACCCTCCCTCTGAAACACACAAACACACAAACACACACTCCATCTCAAACACACGCATAAACACAAACTCACACACACACACACTCCCTCTCAAACACAAAAACACACACACACACACTCCATCTCAAACACACACATACACACAAACACACACACACACTCCCTCTCAAACACAAAAACACACACACACACACTCCCTCTCAAACACACACATACACACAAACACACACACACACTCCCTCTCAAACACACGCATACACACAAACACACACACTGTATATCATATATACATATATAAAGCTGAAGGGGTGAAGAAATCCGTAAACACACAGCAACGCCACAAAACTTCATAGCTAAACAAAATGATGGGGCGGTCTGGATCGGGCCGCGGCGTTACGTTACAGCGGAGTGTGTGTTTCCGTGACAGCGCTCCAATGATTGAGTGATTGCGTGTGCGTGTGCAGACACAGTGTGTGTGTGTGAGATTGTAGTTTACACACTCGTTAAATCAGGATACAACATTAGCTAAACATTTATTGCTCTGGGAAGAAAACAGGGTCCCGGTTTGAAACGCAATAAAAGGAACCGGTGGCTTAAAGATAAGAGACGGCGCCATCGAGGCAGAAGCTGTGTCTCCTGTAAGATCAACACCAAGCATGAAAGAAGGGGAATCGGAAGTTCAGGTCGAAAGACTATCCTCTCACACACTCAGGCCGCCCAAGCCGCTATTACCCTCGCCGTTCGGTCTCGGTGTTCTGCTTCAACCGATATCAGGGTCACTAATTCACCCGTCCATCACCGTCACGCCGTCACCTTTAAAAACGATTCCCTCTCCATCCATCTCGTTCTCCATACCGCTGGTTTACATGCCCTCCACCTCCCCATCTCCACCCGAGATCCATCAGCCCCTATCATTTCTCAGCCTCAGCAGACTCATTAGCCACCACCACCACCAGACCCTTCGATCTCAATCTCCTCGAAGACTCTGACCGCCATAGACTTTATAAAAGACTCATTATGACGACTCCTCGGCCGTCAAGAATCATTCGTCTTCTCTTCTTTCTCCGTCTCCTCAGATCGAACCGTTGTCTCCAGTTTTATCGAATCGAGTTCTCTGCAACTCTTTTTTGACGAGCGACCTCCCCTCAGCGCATAACGTAGGTACTGATGGATGCACAGAACAAAACATCAGTAAGTCTCACCATGCCTTCTAAGGAGGAGGCAGAAGAAACCAGCGGATCAGGAGACGGGCGACATCATCTGAGAAGGTGCCGCTGAACGAGAACACGGAAACGACCTCCTGCGGACTAACTCTGTTGAGAACGCCGTGTTTCTACGGCCCGCCTCGCCGTCCTTGTGGTCGGAGATTAAATTGTTGCTGTCTTGACAACTTTGAAGAACTGTTAAAAAAGCCTGTCGGACCGGAGAACAAATCACTGTGCAGAGTTTTGGCATCTGATAAGGCTTAAAAGGCATAAATCTGTCGACACTCAAACTCAACTTCCTGGATTGTATTTCATTGTCTCACTGGTAGGAGACCACTAATGCAGAACGCTTTACCGCTCCGATGCAGGACTCTCTGTTTCTGCTGCCTCGCTTTGGGCTGGAATCACCGGCAGATTTTAACGGCTGATGCAATTACGACTTTTATCGCTGCATTACGAACTTTAAACCGTTGAATTTGACGCTGCGGCTTCTCTCTGACACGCTTATTATTTTTATTATTTGGGATTACCCTGCAGTATTTGGTAAATCCAGCCGTTTCCTTCAGAAGTTGTATTTAAAATTTTGTTATATCCCCGAAAAGTCGGGATATCACGTAATCATCATTATATCGCCGCGTCCGACGCAGATTCTCAAACTCAAAAACGATCGCATGGATCGTTTTCAAACTTTAGACGGCCGTAGACTTTTGTGCGAGGAAGAAGTGGAGTGATTTCTGGAAAGAGCTGTTTTATATATCTGACACTAGGGGGAGCTTTATCGCCGAAGGTTTTCGGCCATCATTTCTCAACCTTTGGTCCAATTGAGTCCAAATTTGACGCGAGGAGATTTACCTAGTTTGTATAATTCAAGCCATATTTTAAACTCTAATTGTTTCTATTTTACTGACTAGGAAGGAGCTTTTAACGAAAAACGAATCCTTTTGGACAAAACTGGACAAAATCTTCGATGAAGATTATGAGTCGATTTAAGGAGATTTATTATGTTTTGGGTTTTTTTTCATATTTTACTGTAAAAGTTCATATTTCACTCACCTCAGGGAACTTTTTTACTATAAAATATTGTTAAATAACTCCAATAACTCAACTTCACTTTAATTTGAGGAGTTCAATCGGGGGATTGCTTGTAAAACCCAGGGGATTGGGGACTTTTGGGGGGTATGTCCTTACTGTCGGGGACGACGGCGTAGAATTAGTTTATGTGCGGTTCTGAAACCTGTGGGACCCAAATGTTAAAACGTAACATTGAACCGTAGAGGAATCAGCTGTTGATGAATCTCGTGGTAAAAGGTTCATTTTCAGCGTCTTTCGTTTCTTTTCTCCGCGACATATTTGCTTCCTTCTTTTTTCCTTCTTTCCGTTGATAAGTCTCGGTACCCAGAACTTGTTTAACGCGAAAGAAAAAAGAACGATTTTGCTTATTATAACAAATATTCAACCATCTTCCCTGAAGCATGCCGGAGTGTTTCCGCGGCCACAGCTTTGACCGCATGTGGAACGCAGACTGTGAAACCATTAAATCCAACGTCTGGTGGGGATGATCTTTTATGACATTACATCAAAAATAACCGGCAGAACAGTTCTGCCGTAATCTAAATAACAATGTCAGCGCCCACATCATGTGACACACGGAACACACACACACCATGACGTCTAACGGTACAACATCCTGACAATAAAAGCATAAAAATCTCTCCTTTGTCCGAGGAATCTGTGGAATCCTGCCAGCCACGGGTTTAACTTTCCTCTCCTTCATTTATTTTGACTCCCTGTAGCTGTAATCACGTTCTCCGTTTACATCGGGTCACAAGCCCAGATGCTTTACCTCCTGCTATACGAGCTCTCGGAGAAACACGAGGAGTCGGGATAAAGCCGGACGTCTGTGAGGCAGTTAGCCTGCTGTGTGTGCAGAACGCACATATAGGGGTTGTGAGGAAAAAAAAAATCTTGAATGGTGTGAGCACCTGTACGGAAGCAGATGAGGGGTTATATGGGATATGGTTATATGAAAATCTGGTCAAATTCGGACTTTAAACTCAGAATTCCGACTTTAAATTTCAAAATTTTGACTTTAAACTCAGAAGTCTGACTTAATTCTAGAAATTCTGACTTTATTCTCTCAATTCCGGCTTTATTCTCAGAGTATGGCTACCTGATCAAATTTCCTTGAATGCTGAGTTTGAAGTCAGAATTCTGAGAATAAAGTCAGGATTCTGAGAGTAGAGTCATAACTCTGAGTTTAAAGTCAGAATTCTGTTTTTAAAGCCATAACTCTGACTTTATTCCCAGAATATGGCTACATGATGACATTTTCTGGAATACTGAGTTTAAAGTCAGATTTCTGGGAATAAACTCAGAATTCTCTGTTTGAAGGCAGAATTCTGTGTTTAAAGTCAGACTTCTAAGATTAAAAAGTCAGAATTCTGAAAATAAAGTCAGACTTCTGAGAATAAATTCATAATCCGGAGTTTAAAGTCAGAATCCTGTGTTTAAAATCAAAATTCTGTGTTTAGAGTCATAATTCCAAATATATTTTTTCACTCTTCTATACAAGTTCTATTCCTAGAAAGATTAATCTCCGGGTGACGGGAACAGCAGCGTTCTTCCTCATACTCATCCCGGCAGTGCAAAAACACTCAGTGTATCGAGCGACATCAGAACCTAGCGGTCCATTCCGCAGCTATACGCTAACGGAGGCGTTTGTCAGCGGGGTGCTTCTACCAGCACAAGCTAAATAACGAGGATTTAAGTGGTTTTCCTGCCCAGTTTATTATCTTCCTGCCGGTTTTGAGAACACTGTATGTTCTTTGCACTGAAACAGCAGCGCAGCAGTTTATCCACACAGACGCAGAGATTTATACACGTGGATAAAGGCGAAAGGAACGCCACCTTTAAGTCAACCAGGAGCGCTGAAAATAAGAACGCGTCATGGAGCATTACCTGAAGAAAGAGAGGAAATACCAACACTGCAAACACAGGTACATTGTAGTGCAGTACTGTGTGTGTATTTACGGGTCATTAAAGCACACTTACTGCTGCTCCATAAAAAAGTCAAGTCTGCCAGCCTGCTGTAGAGTTTGGAGCGTAAGTGAACAAATTAAATCTATATTTCCTATTTCCTCCAAAAAAAAAGAAAATCCTTAAACAGATGTCTACAGCAGCATTCAGAATTTGTTCTAAAGCCCAATAAAATATGCATAATAATCTCCAGCTGCAGTTGATATTGGTGTAAAGAACCTTTTCCAGCTCATTTGTCATGTCGTTTTAAATTGGGAGGCCGTACATTTGGGCTAAATTGGCTATAATGGGAATACAGATGCTGTATTTAGGGTCGAACAGAAAATCAGGGCTTTGGCCTCCGAACGAGTCCCTGCTGAGGAACAACGGGTTCTTCAGGCCTCCACGCGGAGAAACAGATTTCTAACGTGTTTTTTTTGGTGTTTTTTAAACAATAGCAACAAGTGAAATATACACTGTGGCCAGGGGAAAACGTTTAAGCTTCTAGCGACAATAACCGGAGCGTTCCAAATGTTTAACTGCTGAAAACAACGACGTGACCATCGGTTAGAAGAAACGTTCGCAAACACGCGACTCAAAAGCCAGAATTACTCAACAAACGTGGAAAAAGTCAAATTTGTACATCTCTAATAGCGCTGTTATTACTACTCCTCTGCTTGTAAGGAGATATCCCGGCCTGCCTGTCGCCAAGAAACCAGCAGAGGCAAAGACAAGCTGTTCGTCCACAAAGTCAATGAGAAACATGTTTGGTTTGTGCCTCCCCATTAATCTGCACGAGACCTCATGACTCCCTCGCCTGGCAGGGATCCATAGGCGACTGGCTGCTCTACGTCTCACAAAACGTGTTTCTGTGTGTGTGTGTGTGTGTGTGTGTGTGTGTGTGTGTGTGTGTGTGTGTGTGTGTGTGTGTGAACATGCTAATATACACCAGGCCTGAAATCCTCCAAGGACGTTTGTACCTTTATGTTCAAATGTTCAATACGTGAACCGGGTTGTAAGAGCAAACGCACAAAAAATAGATTAAATAAACAAACAAAGAAAGAAAGAAACCTCTTCGTCACTTTGAGAACTCAGGAGCCACAAAACAAAACAATAAAGAAAAACAATCTGACCAAAAAAAACAAAAACAAAAACGCCACAACACAAGGGAAGCGTTTACTGGGGACACTTAAGGGTGACGCGCTTCTCTAATACTTCATTTAGTGACTTAAACAGATATAACACACAAACATTGCGTGATCGCTAGCTTTCTCTTAACGTCTGCGTCATTTGACTTAGAATAGAATGTTAATCAACGACAAATAAACTTTACAAAAAAGGTGAATTATATTTGCTGAAGAAAAACTCTGAACCTGCTGTTTCGTGTCTTTGAGTTCTGAACGCTGTGTCCACGTTACCATGGCAACGACTGAGGTCCGTATGTTCGATGATGATGATGGTGAGTTATCCACAAGCTATCAAGTCGTGACCATGAGATAATTATCTTGCAAGATACTAACTCCAATGCCAAACTAAGTCGTTGCCATGGGATAATAACTAGTTCCCATGCCATACTAAGTCCTTTCCTTGAGATAATATTCCGTTCCCATTCCATACTAAGTCGTTGCCATGGGATAATAACTCTTCCCTTGCCTTACTAAGTCGTTGCCATGGGATAATAACTCTTCCCTTGCCTTAATAAGTCGTTGCCATGGGATAATAACTCTTCCCTTGCCTTACTAAGTCAATGCCATGAGATAATAACTCATTCCCATGCCATACTAAGTCGTTGCCATGGGATAATAACTCTTCCCCATGCCTTACTAAGTCGTTGCCATGGGATAATAACTCTTCCCCATGCCTTGCTAAGTCGTTGCCATGGGATAATAACTCGTTCCCACGAGCTATCAAGTCATGACCATGAGATAATTATCTAGCTAGACATTCACTCGTTCCCACGCCTTATTAAGTCGTGGCCGTGAGATAATAACTCGTTCCCACGCCTCACTGACTTGCGGCCACGAGATAATAAGTCTTCTGAACAAGTTATTATCTCACAACATAATTCTCTCGTGGCCAGAACTTACTAGCGTGTGGGAACAGGGTTCTTCAAGCGTGGCCACCAGATCATTTATTTTCCCTTTGATGTGACCAGAGGAGAGAAACTCAAATTTGAGTCCAGTTCACTTTCCTCTCACCTCCCCCCGATCCAAACGTGTGATTTCTCCCAGACCGTCGTGGAATGACGTTAATAGAGCAGAAAACTGCTCAGATTTCCGCCGTCGGAATCTAAAACAGGTATTTAGGACGGAGCGGTCCAGATCGTCGCACGTGTTCCACATCGGAGGGAAAGATGTTCTTGTGGACGAGGAAGTTATTTATTCTGAAATGAGTTATGACGCGTGCTTCAGGGGGAAAAGCAGCGTGAACGTAGAACTTCTGTTCAGCCTGAAGATGATCGCCGTGTGGAGGAGCTCGTTACATTTACATCGGCCAGATATTGTCATTCATGCTAATAACCTCAGCTAGCAGCCGAGGCGTGCCGAGGCGGCTCACCATGATCCCCGTCTGGCAGAACACTCCATCCTCACGGACCAAGAATCCAACCGAGCGGTCGCTTGTGGATTCTTCTGTGAATTCTTCTTTTATTGGCGGAGCAGCTGATCACAGCAAAGTCTTGCTGCCTGGAAAGTCTTCCATATTTTTATTTTTCATAAGAAGAACTTTTATTCTTATGGCTGTTTAATGATCCTTAACCAGTTATATGTGATTATTTTAGACGGATTGATTTTTTTTTGAAGTAAAGGCACTTAAAACAGGAACTTCCTTACATAGATTATGGGTTTATAAATTAGAAGCGACTAGGATGATGGTGAATGTTTTACTTTCATCTATAAAAAACATTAAACTCTGTTATACTTTCTTTTTTAGCATCATTTATTTTATTTGCTTCTATTATTGTCTTATCGGCTTAGATTTAAATGATGTTTTCCTTCGGCATGTAGTTTAGGGTTTTTTGTTTTCTATTCAAGCCCTTTAATGTCCTTACGTTTCCTTTTTTCTTTCTATGGATCAAATAGGACTTTTTCAAAAGTCGTGCTTATCATGGTTAGACATGATGGAATCGTCATCGCCGCCGCGAGCGTCCTCTCGCGTCCTCCCGCGTCCTCGCCGCAGATCCAAAAATGACCTGGGTCACATTAAAATGTTCTACAGCCACAGACCTTAGAGTGAAAAAAGAATAGGACTGATTTCTGGAACGGTCCCTCGTGGCGGAACAAATTTCCGACAGTAGGAGGAGCTTAAAGTTTTCCCGCCATTATTTTTCAACCGTCGGTCCTGATTTTGTCAGAATTTGATGAATATGAATCAACTGGAGGAGATTTATCCTCCATACCTCGTGTTTTACTCTGAGGTTTCATATTTTTCACTAGGAGAGCTTTTTATGAAAAACACAGTTTTTCGAACATAACTTCCCGATCGGGGGTCCGATTACGTCCAAATTTGGTGCATATGGATCGACTCAGTGAGATCTATCTGGTAGATTTCATACATTACTCTAGCAGTTCATATCACAGCCACAAGGGGGAGCTTTTATTATGAAAAACAGCGGTTTTCAGACATAACTCGTGGACTTTGGATCATCTTTCAAATTTTATAGCCACATAGTGTGAAAAAGAGCCGGATTGATTTCGGGAAAGGTCGGTAGTATATTTCGGACACCAGGGGGAGCTTTGTCTCCAAAATCCTCAGGCCATAATTTCTTTTTTTGTACTCCCTTCCAAAAGAAACACCGGTTTCAATGTGGATGTAAACGGAGTTGATCAGCTGCGTTTAGTAATGTTTGCAAAAGGCAAGAAAACCCAAAACAAACACAGTCAGACTCTGGGAAGTCCAACGGTCCGCTTCTCCGACCCCGCAACTAACAGGTTTCTTCTATTACACGGATTAAAAATCTAAATTCAGCTTTATCTTTTCGGCGAGGTAAATATAATCAGCGTAATGGGGAACAGAAACACGCCCCCACATTAAAGACATTGTTCAACTATTACAATTTCCTAAGAAGGAATAACAAATTACGTTTGGGGTTGAGAAGATCTGTGGAGTAATTCAGTGATTTGAATCAATTTCTCAAGTCACTAATTTGATTTTCACAATGCTTGTTCTGTTTGTTTACTGATTGGCAGGTTTATATAGGATCCATTACCCTCCAGAGCTCAGACCTGCCAAATGTACAGCGCAGTTGTAAACAGAGCGGAGATGTTGAGGTGATTCCATCCAGCAGTAAGAACAACTGGTCAAACAGCTGTTTGTCCAAACGCAGCACATCTTCGAGGTTGTAGTTTGTTCGCATGTTCTGATAGGGAGACTTTTGGATCTCCGGTCATCTTCACGTTGTTTCATAATAATAATGATAATAATACTTCTAATTTATGATGCACTTTACATTTGGATCAAATCTCAAGGTGCTACAAAGTAAAAGCAGATAAAAGCATCAATAAAAAATATAATAATAATTTTATAAAAATATGACCAAAAAGCAGCAATGTTGATTAAAGTTATAGGTTCTGCTACTTATAAGTTTTAAGTCCTTTTTTAAATGTGTCAGTCGTCTGTGGAGCCCTGAGATGGTCAGGGAGGGCATTCCACAGACGAGGGGCAGCAGAACAGAAGACCCGATCACCCATGGTGCTGAGCTTAGTCCGGAAAGGAGGAGGCGGTATGAGTGGGTAGAACGGAGGGATCGTGTTGAGGTCAGTGGGGTGAGTAGTTCTTTCAGGTAGGGGGTAGCGTTACCATGGTTACACTGGTGAGTGAGGAGGGAGATCTTATAATCATCCTGGTGGAATCCTGCTGTGTTCGTGTTTATGCTGTCATCAGGATCCTTGCAGCATCCTTCGAAGACTTTTATCAGGGATCCCGATGAGAAGTGTGTTACAGTCATCCAGTCTGGAGGAGTTCACGCTGTTAGATGTTGTCTAAACTAGTCAACAATAACATAATAGTATTTGCAATAAAGTGGCAGATTTTTACCAAAACAATAATGTGGACAAAACTTTACATTTAATTTGAGGAGTTGTACAACGCAGGGGAAACGGGGACTTTTTTAACAGCCATAGTTAATATTTCTTAAAACTGAACCTGAAAAACGACCCCATGGCTGCAGGTTCACGTTAAAGAGTAAGGGTCCAAGGGAGGAGCCCTGGGGGCCGCCACATGGGGAAGGAGGAGTTATTAACTATGGCTGTTAAGAAAGTCCTATTCAATAAGTAGGATTTCTTTTTTTAAAGCATGTGAGAACTAACTAAACAGAAATATGTAACCTGAAAAAACAAATACAGTCTAGTAAGGGTCAAACAGTTTTCTAAAAAAAAAAAGAAAAGGAGCTAATCCAGTAAAAATGACTAAAAACTTTTTTTTTACTGTTTAAAAACATTCTTAACGAAAACATTTGTCATTTTATGGCACATTTAGAGTCTATATAAGATATTACATTAATAAATATCCTAAATACATAGATTAGGCGTATATATATATTTTTTCATTATTTTTTAAAGGGTTAAATTTCAAGACAATCCCTAAACTGTAATCCTGGCGGAGATTACTTTCATGTATTATTAATTGGAGATTTCAATCCACCAAGGATAATCTGATAAGAGCTAAACTAAGGATGAAGATCTAGAAGCAGGAAGTGAAACTGTCCAGAGACAAACTGAGAGACGAATGAGTTTTTGCTAAAATATCAGGGAATTTCCAGAAGAACAATCCCTCCATCCCTACGGTTCATCCCAAAATCGTTAACTCCTGTTAAGAAAGGCTTTTTTGATAAGATAATAACGTTGGAAAACTTCTAATCAGGAACATTAACTGGGAAAATGCTTTGCCACTGAAGTCTGCTATTCCTTAGAATAAGTGTTTTGACTTTTTACGATAATTAAGGTCTGTGTTTGAACTGTTTCACAAGCCTGTTTAGTGTAAGATCCACAGCGTTCACTGGAGGCTGGGGGGAGGGTGCAGGAACATCTGTTATCATTTTTTTACTTTAAGTGACATAATGTTATAATGTGGGGTTCAAACCTCATCCATACGCTCCACTCAGCAGAAACCGACACACTGCTGGGATTCTACCGACGCAGCAGGTCAACCATCAAACACCGGGAAAATCACAAACTTACCGAACTTTCTGCTCGTACAGAACGCCGTCGGACTCATTCTAACCACCGAGCAGCGCCAGGACATCCGGGCTGCACTCCAGCCTAGGCTTTATAGAGCCTGAATTATATCCAGGAAAAGTCGGGGATATTATGGAATCGTCGTCGCCGCAGATCCTTCCTGTTGGCGCGATAACTCATAAACCATTTCATGGATGATTTTGTGATTTCTTACCCACATAGACCTTAGAGTGAGGAAGAACTGGAGTGATTTTGGGAAAGGGCAGTTGTATATGGTCAACACTAGGGGGAGCTTTATCTCCAAAAGTTTTGGGCCATAATTTGGTCCGATTAATCCAAATCGCAGATAAAATCAGCAAATTTGCATATGAATCAACTCGAATGAAATCTATCAGGTATATATGATGTTTTACTTCAACAGTTCATATTTTACTCACTAGGGGGAGCTCCTTTTTTTTTAAATGAAAAATACTTTTTCCCAGACGTACCTCGAAAACCGTTTCATGGATCATTTTCAAATTTTATAGCCACATAGAAATTAGTGTGAGAAAGAACTGAAGTGATTTTAGGAAAGGGCAGTTGTGTATTTTCAACACTAGGGGGTGCTATATCTCCAAAATATTTGGGCCATAATTTGGTCCAAATTTGCATATGAATGAATTTGAAGAAAATCTATCAGGTATACTTTGTGTCCTACTTCAATGGTTTATATTTAACTCACTAGGGGGAGCCTTTTAGCGCGAGGATGAACTGGATTGATTTGGGGAAAGATCAGTTATATATTTCTGACATTATGTCCAATTTTTTTTTTTGGTGCCTAAAATAATGTGGAAATAACTTCCCATTTAATTTGTGGTGTTAAATCAGGGGGGACTTTTCGGGGGTATCCCCTGGCTGTTGGCGACGACTAAGTCCAGCTGAGTGTCCGCTGGTTGACCGCTAGTTGGATCACCGCTGCTATCAAACAGCATTTATCAGATTAATTTGATAAATGAATCCTGACACATGACTTCTGTTCCAAGTATCAGGGCTGGGAGGCAATCAAAAAGCAAACACGGTGTGGTTTTACTGACATGCCGGAGTCAAAAATGTGTCATCCGGCTGATTCAAGGTAGAATATCAAAGAAAAGAAAACCGCTGACTTACATAATCACGGCCCCTCGGCTATTCAAATGCACCGGGGCTGAACCCTCAGAAAAGTTTGCAGAGACTTGAGCTACTTCGCCTTAAAATAAACACTTTCTTCTCAAGTTACTTTCTTCTTCTACTCAACTGCAGCTCAGAGGGAAATATTGGACACTGGATTTATTTGATAGGTTTATTTACTACAAAACAAACAAACAGAAAACATACAGATAGATGATTGTTGGATTGACACAACTATTCATCATTTTGAAGTTGTTTCTAACGTGAAAAAAAAGGTTTTAATGGTTAAAGCTCCTGGAATGTTATGTAACAAATGTCATTTATTTGTAATTCCTTTCATGGCAGCCATTAAAAGTGTCACAATGTAACATTTCCTTCTTTCAGCAGATGGAAAAAAACGAATGAATGTCAATTATAAGTTGCAATTTTACACAACGTTGTTCAAAATGAACTTTACCTCAATCAAGTAGAGGAAAACTGAATATAAACAAGTATCCAAATATATGAGTATAATTCCAAAACATCTGTCATGTAGCCCTATCTTGAGAATAAAGTCTGAATTCTTGAGTTTCAAGTCAGAATGAGGAGTTCAAAGTCAGAAATCTGGATTCAAACTCAGAATTATTAGTTTAGAGGCAGAATTCCGGGTTTAAAGTCAGAATTCTGGGAGTAAAGTCAGAATTCCCCCAAAAATATTTGCAGAGCCATATGTTACCGAGATAATCTTCCCCAACATGTTGACTGTTAAACTCATATATTAAGATATTAGATTCCTGTTCAGTCAAGATTAGTCTGCAATGAAAACTCGGACTTTTATCAACTCAAGAACATTTTGATTGACTGATCGCTGAGAACATCGTTCATGTGTAACGAATCCTTTACACAAGTACAAAGTATTTTCTCTTCGCTGAAGGACCGGCGTTCTTTCTCCGCTGCTTCTATCTGTTGTGATGGGAGTGGTCTCGGGGGACCGGGGGGGGGGTGAATCTGTTCTCATCTGGCTCTGATTTACCAGAAGGAAGGTGAGAAAGAGTTTGATTCAACTTCGCCGCTCTTTCACATTTTGGTGTCTCAATTAGCTTTCTTGGACCGTCAGTGTTTTTGGATGCTTTCATCCGAAGGCGGTTTCAGGAACTCAGGCATGCAATAGCCAATGCAATCACCGCGTACTGCCAAGAGTTTACAACAAAGGAAAAGAGAAGGAGTTGAATTTCATGTCTTGCTTTCTCTCGCAAAAGAAAGAAAATAAATCTGATGCTGCAGAGAAAAGTAAGTGTGCGACAGGATTAGTGGACAGAAGACTAGAACCCACTTTTACTAACGTTTAGTGGGGTTAATAGTAAGAGTTGACGATAACAGTGGACAATAAAATTCTGTCGCAATCCAGTTTGAAAACAAGTGTTATAATCTCAAATGGAAATTGTACCATATGTACCAAAAAAAAAAACCCAAATCCCTTTTTTACAAAAGCACATCCAGTAAGACAAGACCTCGGGTTAAAAATAGACACCGGGGGAAATTTGGAGGTTGTTCAGGTATGTTGTTGGTTAGCTCCACATGGCAAATCCGTTGAAGCCCCTCTCACACGATCAAGCATATCTACAGATGTGGTCTTAGAACATATTTATGGAAGCCTTGTGTTAGGATACTTTGCCTAAAATCAAATTAGATGTCCATCGTAAACTTTGCTTTGAAATAATAATGTGAAAGAATGTGATTGGCCTCTTGAATCAAAGCCTGAAAATATGAGACAGGACCGCGTCCAAGTGGTTGTGTAAAGCTTTATGTGCACATGTGCAATTACTACACACTCTAGTTTGACGTTTTGAGAAATGCTTTTTGCACATTTGTTGGGCATTAACCCGATAACTACTATTAAACCAGAAAAAGCACCCAGAGAGCGCTAACCTCCGCCGAGGCACAACAGAACCCTAAGAAAAATTCATCTAGATTTCTCCCTGAATGTCTGAGTTATTGCCAGCCTCTTAATCTACCGACAACTCTGAGTATCTCCCTGAGTATCTCTCTGAGTATCTCTCTGAGTATCTCTCTGAGTATCCCTCTGAGTATCTCTCTGAGTATCCCTCTGAGTATCTCTCTGAGTATCTCTCTGAGTATCTCTCTGAGTATCCCTCTGAGTATCTCTCTGAGTATCTCTCTGAGTATCCCTCTGAGTATCTCTCTGAGTATCTGTAGCCGCTTGTCTCCTGCACCACCCACTTCAGCGTCCCTGTTCAGCCCCCTGAGCTCCCAGCTCCAACCCCAAAGGAACGTCAGATTTGGTTCGCATGAATCAGATGGAGGCGATCTATCTTCCATACATTATGATTTACTATAATAATTCATATTTTACTAATATGGGGAGTTTTTTTTTTTTTTATGGAACGGGAGGGCTTTGGGGTCTTTTCGGGGGTATACCCTCGTTGTCGGGGACGACAGCCTAGGTTTAGTTAATATGTTCTATCTCATTTCTTTGGGAGGCGCTGGCAGGTGGGTCACCTTTTGGTCGAAGCGGCTGTTTCCATTTTCACATTTTTCAACTTTTACCCAAAGCTGGGCTAATCACTGGTGGAGAGAGGAAGGCATCTAGAACTAGACGAGTTAATAAGCATATATCTTTTTTTTTTTAAAGAAAAAAAATAAGTCAAAAGTCTGGAAAAGCATTTATTGCAGTCAACCTCATTCTTTATGAATATGGAGAGCTTTTACCAAAGAGTAGATCTGCAATGGATATGAGAACTTTGTAGGTCCATCCTGGACCGGTTTGAGTCATACCTTTTCCTTCTGCTTCGGAACATTGAAAGTAAAGGATATGAATTAAGGAAAGACTGAAACAAAAAAAAAACTGTTTTAAGAGGTTAAAGCGATTCCCTTGCCAGTTTTGACACACACACACACACACACACACACACACACACACACACACACACACACACACACACACACACACACCTACTGGTAGGAAAAACTGAGATTGCACAGAAATGAAATTTAACTTTCCTTGGAGTTGTTTTTATCTGACATTTTATATTGGATTTACTGCATTATGGGATTTATCCTAATCCTAAGTAATTGATATCATCATGCTAGCACTGTCTTAATATTACCCACAAATACCAACCAAGGTCACATCTCATATTTACTCTTAAGACCAGATATCTGTTTTACATCTTTGAGACTCTGGAGCATTACACTGCATGCCTTTTAATATATGTAATATCTTACCATCTATAATTTCACGCTCACTTTGCGCATTACAAGTTGCGGTAGATAGAATGACCAGATACGTACTAAGGTAAATATGGGTTTGGAGTCCAGAGGTTTTAAAAAAAAGCTTTTGATGGAAAGCTCATGTAAAACAAACAAACCCAAGAAGCTTTGTGACGCTTTAAAACTTTCCTTTTCCAAAGATTGTATCATTTTACCGTTACTAAAAGACCCCTCGGGGACCATTACACTTACCTTTAAATTTTACTCACTGTGACCCAATATCATAAAGTAAGCGCTCGTAAAGGAAATTAAATACAAGTAAAGTTGATCTTCCCATTGTTAGTTTTCCAGTTTAATGCTGGGATCCCAGTGGGAGTATAGAGATCTAAGAAAGAGCTCACTGGAAGAGTTCATTATCGTAGCTGGGTTTATAAAGATGCAATTTCAACCCAGGAAGCCATGGGGTTTGTAGCCATGACCAAAAACACGCCAAAAAACTGAATCTATATACAGTTTTATACTTTTAAACTCTGAGAGGATCAAAGATAGAAGTAGAAAAAGAAGTCAGGGAACGCAAACCTCCACCAAGGCACAACAAACACTACCCTAAGTTTATGAAACATGTACGCTTATTCCTCCGACTCCAACAAACTCTGAGTATCTCTCAAATACTCAGAAGCCACTTTTCTCCTGCGCCTACCACTTCGGCGTCTCTGTTCAGCCCACTGAGCTCCCAGCACGAACCCCAAACGAATGTTGAAGGAATCAAAAGAACTCATGAAACTGACCCCTAGCTCCTCCCCTAAAGAAACATCAAAGGAACTCTTGAAAATGAGCCCAAGCTCCTTCCCTAAAGAAACATCAAAGGAATCAAAGGATCAAAGGCAGCAGTAGCCACATTGTGACGTCAGTACTGCAAACGGCTTTTTAGTATATTTTATTTTATTCTATTGTAAAAGCAGTGAAACATGCAACATCACCAAAATGTAATCATCTCTACGATGTACCAAAACTTACGTGGGTAAAACTTCATCCAAATCTGTCCTGTAGTTTGTTCGTTATCCGTCTCACGAGGAAACAAACACACAAACAAACAAACCAACAAACAAACAGACAGGAGTGAAAACATAACCACCTCGGCGGAGGTGGTTAAGAAAGAATCCCACTATAAAAGGTCGCTGGGGCGCCAACCCGATCTGGTGTCAGACGTTCTGTTGGCTACAAGCCTGGAAAGAAAGGAGAACATCGGTCCAGGTGGTCCGGCGTGGACGAAGGGTCTGGAAGAAGATATACGTTCAGGGACAACGTGTCCAATCATTTCTTATCACGGGTGTCGGAGCAGAACATTTCACATAACCATCTTTTTTATTTCATGACATAATCCAAACCGGAGATAGAACTCTGGGAACGGCCGGTTCCTGCCGACCCGGGTAAAGACTAGGAGACACGGTTCTTAAAATGTCTCGCTGGACGCTATCCTCCCCCACCAGCCGTAAACTTCTCTTTGTATCTCTCTCTCCCTGTCTCTCTCTCTCTATCTCTGTCTCTCTCTCTCTCTCCCTTTCTCTCTCTGTCTCTCTCTCTCTCTCTCCCTCTCTCTCTCTCTCTCTGTCTCTGTCTCTGTCTCTCTCTCTCTCTCTATCTCTGTCTCTCTCTATCTCTGTCTCTCTCTCTATCTCTGTCTCTCTCTCTCTCTGTCTCTGTCTGTCTCTCTCTCTCTCTCTCTGTCTTACTCGCTCGTCCCTGCTGGCCTCCTCGGTAAGTTTCCATGAGATCGCCAAGCCTTCCTCGCGCTCCAGAGCCTCGGAGATACCACACAGTAAATGTACAGCGATAATTCAGCGGGGGAAAAAGTGACTGCATGGCTAACTGGGAGAGACACGGTTGGCCTGGAGGACAATGAGAGGTGGATGACAGATTGATAACGGAGGAGACGGCGCATGGACTTCTGTTCTCTCCATTATCGTTTTACACGCTGAGGGACGTCTGAGGCCGGGCGATATTTCTGATAGACGTTCAAATTGTCATCTGTGAGCCGTCGCCGCGTCTAGATTCACTTTGCAGCTGAGGACGAATGACGAAAGTTGAAGACTATTATGACGAAGAACAATCCTGCAGGAGGGGGGGGTTATTGTGAAAAAAGGGAAAATAATTGTATTTAGATAAAGACATGTGAGACAGTATGTATAAAATAAAAAAAAACAAACCCAGGAGTGTCACTCCCACTCGGATTAGAAGCAGAGACTTTTATGCGTTTCAAGAATCCGTGAGCGCAAGCAGCTCTTAAAGGGCCAGCGTCGCCGCACATATCGCCGCGCATATCGCCGCGCATATCGCCGCGCATATCGCCGCGCAAATCGCCGCGCATATCGCCGCGCATATCGCCGCTAATTTACCATTTTTGTTGCATTGTACGTAGAATACAGCTACGAATACAATCACTACCCGGCAGTGTTTTCATCACACTAGAGTTTACAGGAATATTATAACAGAATGGATAATTAGAACGTTTTGGGATTTTCATTTAAAGATAAATACCACGAATAGGGGTTCGCGTGTCTCCATTATGAAACGATGGGATACGCCGATTCGAGGATGAAACGTTGTGATGCAGAACGATGTGATCTGATTCGGTTTGACGGTAAAAAAAAAATGAAAACGAGCCAATTCAATGAAAGTGTCATTACTGGCCTTCAAAGAAATATGAAGAATGTTGACACATTCTAAGAGGACACATATGGGTATGTGAAAAATGTTCTTCTGGAATTCTGACTTTATTCTCAGAATTCAAGGTTTAAAGTCAAATGAAAATGTGTGTTAGAATTAGTTATGAAGATGTGTTGTGTCTAATAAGATCAAGGAAGGAAGAGACTTATTCATATACAAATAAACGACTCTTGTGTCACATTTATACCTTATTTATCTATATTTAATGTATAGATGATGTATGTTTACATATACACAGGTTAATGGTACCATTAAAACATACATGTAAAAAATTAATTTTCTTGCATATTCAACTTCTTAATTTTATCAATTCAAACTCGACATTTACCGTAAACCAACAAATCATTCGTCGTTCTTTAGGGTATACATGCTAACACTGGGTCACTTCTCACAATAAGGAACAGACTACACTTAGACTTTCAAAATACGCTCAACCAAAAAGTTGAGGTGGACATCAAAGGGTTTAGCGTCCTTTCTAAACACCTCCGTTGTCTTGCGGCATTTGCAAATCGTTTTTCTTACAGTGTCGCGGCTTTTGCCGAAGAACAGTGTTTTTACATGAAAAAAGCTCCCCCTAGTGTCAGAAACATATCTCTCCCAAAATCACTCCAGTTCTTCCTCGCACTAAAGTCTATGTGGGAATAAAATTTGGAAACGATCCATGAAACGGTTTTTGAGTTAAAACAGTGTGTTTCATGAAGAAAGCTCCCCCTAGTGAGTAAAATATGAACTACTATAGTAAAATATATTTGAAGAAAAAATACCCTGGAGTCGATTCGTATGCACCAAATCTTATGTCTAAATTTGGAGATAAAGCTCCCCCTAGTGTCAGAGTCATACGACCGATCATTCCCAAAATCACTCCAGTTCTTCCTCAAACTAAAGTCTATGTGGGCATACAATTTGAAAACGAACCAATCAAAAAAAAAACGATGAAAATCATCATTTGGGATGGAATTCGTTCTGCGTCATCCTCGGAAAACCGAACAAGCGTTAAAAAAAAAAAAAAAACATTCGGAGATGTTTGCGGCCCACCCCCGAAACCACGCCAGAGTTAAGGCGGTATCATGACGGTAAATGAAATCCAATCCTGTCGTCTGATCACAGGTTTTCTTTTCGTGAAGTCATCCCGACATGGATCTCCGCTCTTCATCGTCGCCGTCAGCATGCAGTTCTGGAGATGTGGATGGAGGGGGGGGGGGGACGCCGTCATACTGGAAGCCCGCTAATTTGTCGGATGGCTTCCCTTCCTGATGTTCTGCCCCCCCAGCAGTAATCGCTTCAATGGTTTTATTTCTTATTTGTCCCTGTTGTCTGATTGTGATACAATAAGCGTCTGTGCAAAACACAACGAGGCAAGACGATTTACAGACTGAGAGTCGCGTCCCTCCCAGAAGACGACGGGACACCAGATGAGACTCTGGGCATGAATGGAGACAGATTTCTATTGTCTGAAAAATAAATATTTTCTACCATAATCATTCAGAAACATTAAAGCCAGCTGTGTATCGAGTGTCACTTTTTCAGTGTTTTATAATCCACATATTTGTGAAATGGATCCCCCCCCCCCCCCCCTCTATTGCTGTTTTTGACTATTTCTTATACGACTTTACATCAACAGGCTGTGAAACATGTTAAACTTATTTACACGCTTTGAAAGAAAGTTTTTTCTCCACATTCTGCTTGAACCGAAAAAGTAAAGAAAAAATAATAATAATTCAAATTCTCACCAAGAAAGCCAGAGAAAACAAAACAAAAACTAGGGAACAATGATTGCTTTGCATATTTAACTTCATGTTTTAATTAAAAAATCTTAGACGCTCTAAACGAACCATGAAATGACAAACAGTTAAAAAAATAAAACATTTCTCATTATCTCAACCAAAAATCTCCTCTTTTTTTTTCAGGGTGTCAGCAGGCCGCCGCGGCACACACTCTTCTGAGACACAATAGTGGGAGAAAAGAAAAAATCATGAATGTCGTCGTTTGAATGCAACACGATGAATACATCGGAGACGGTTTGGGCCTTGAACGCATCATCCATGATCTTTATCTTCATGACTGGTTCCATCAAGTCCAGAGAGGTCTGCAAGTGTAGAGAGAGATAAGAGAGGAACCGTCTTTTCAAGCATATAACCATACAAGCCATAACATTAGAACCACCGGCCGGATGAGCTCTGCAATGCAACGCGTGGCGAGACGTGGAGGAAGTAATTTTTTTCATTTGTTTTGGTGTTTGTTTGTGTGTTTGTCTGTTTGTTTGTGAGCAAGATTATGGAAAAACAGCAGGTTTTATTTGCATGAAAGTTTTCCCAGAGGTAGGTTTTGGTATTTCCTTTAGGTGATTTCATTTTGGTGACGTAACGTGTTTTGCAGCATTTAAAATGAAATAAAATGAAATAAAATGAAATAAAATGAAATAAAATGAAATAAAATGAAATAAATTAAATTGAATTAAAATATTAAAAATTAAAAAAAATTTAAAAATAAATAAATAAATTGAATTAAATGAAATCAATTTAAAAAAAAACTAAACTAAGTTAAAAAAAATTTCAAAATGAAATAAATTGATATCCAATCAGAAGTCGGTTTCAGGACCTTATTTGATTCCTTTGATGTTCCTCTCCAGGATGGAGCTTGGGGCTCAGTGGGCTGAACAGAGACGCTGAAGTGGAAGTCACAGGAGACTGGCGGCTACAGAGTTCGTTGGAGTTGTCGGTGGATTTAGAGGCTGGCAGTAGCTCAAACATTAACGGAGGAACCTGCAGGAGTCTTTCCGTTAGCTAGGCTACTGTTGTGTCTCGGCAGGGGTTTGCTCTGTGCTTTCTTTAGTTTCAATATGTTTCATAAACAGTGAGCTCTGACATTTGAAGTCGAGCACTTATCCTCCACCGCACATTCTAATACGGACTTTTGCTTTGTTGATCAGAAAAATTGACAGAATTCCAAACCTTGGGCTGATGATGCATGAAATTATATTGAAGCAGCATTCTCCTAAAATAGAACAAATTATGTTCAAATGTTAGAAAACAAACGGAGCGCTCGACCCTGAAATGATTAGCGGCCTTTGAAGTGTTAGCTAATGGCGCTCCGAATATAGAAGAATCGTTTTACACAGATGATTTACATTTACTGCCGGCTGCTGCTCAAGGCCAGTACTTTTGTCCTGACGTGTATCCATAGAAGTGGGAAAGCCATTCCAGAGAATAGAACGTGACGGTACTTCTTGCCCTCCGCGGCTGCAGTAATCAAACCCAATCTTCAAAAATGGAGGCGTGTATCCTCTGAAATGGAACCGTCACGCAGAACAAAGACAACAGAAAGCACTGGAGGAAGTTTCCGGCGTCGCTTCTGTGAAACGAGTGACTTTCTGGACTGAAGTCTGTCCAGAAAGTCATTATTTCTGCTTTTGTCTGAGGCTCCGGTGTTTCAGATGTCATCCCCAATATCTGCACAGATAAATTTCTCTCTCCGAACTTGAACACCTGACAATGCGGGATCAGAGAAAACACGCCGGCGCTGCAATCATCCAGCTGTTCTCCATCCTGAGGTCGGAATGCGGTGCCATGCGAAGCCCGCGGAGAACGCATTCATTAAAGGATTAGGGCCCACACTTTGTACTGACACAAGAATGAGGGCAGCTGAAAGGAGAAGAATGAAATGATCAAAATGATATTCCAGCAGCGTTTTGTGCATGAGAGGAGATGCGGGCGGCACAAGTCGTGGCAATCAAAACAAAAGGCAAAGATCCTCTCTCTCCTGGAGCAGCGGCATGCTGGCAAAGATAACAGCTGAGGCGGAATCCGACTGCGGCTAAGCCCCCTTTTCATGTCGTGTTTTAAAAGGTGTCAAAGAAGCCGAGAACAAAGACGTCGTGGCCCGTTTGGTGCTTCTTTAACCCTTTAATGTCCCCCTCAGCCGTTTGGTTGAGCTCATTTTTTAATCACTATTTCTTACTTAAAATGTGACTGAATCTGCGTTAAGTGTTAGCATGTACGTGCTAAAGAGTTGGGGGGTCGAGGATGGAGCCCTGAGGGACACCAGAGGCCAAAGGGGGCACAGCGGAGAAGAAGGTATTAATCATGGCTGTTGATTAAGTCCGATTCTAATTGTAGGATTTTTCCTTTTTACATTTTAAAGCATGTGAGGTCTTACTAACCAGAATAATGTAACTTGTTACATCCAGAAAAAAAAGAATTTTTTTTTCTTAAACGTGATTTACCAACTGTTGGAGCTAATCTAATTAGAATACACAATTTTTTTAAGTTTTGAGCCTGATTATTTTTTTTGTTCCCATTTAAAAACATGCTTGACAAAAAAAAAAAAAAAGATTTGTCATTTTTTTATGAAGTCAATAAATGCCCAAAATAATAAATGCAAAATAAAAAAACTTTTTTACGTAAGCTTTGTCTTTGTTTGAAAATTGGAGAAAAAAAACCCTCTAAAACAAAATAGTTTCAGCCAAAAAAAGAAATTAGAGGAATTTGTATTCATCTTCTTATATTCCTATATTATTAGAATGTATATCAATATCTTTCTTTAATCAAGATTGTTTCATGTAAAATTGAAATTTTCTTACAAATTTGCACCTGATCTGAATTTAATGGACCTATTTACTAAATAAATACAGACATCATTGTGGCATTTTTTTAAATTTAATATCTCTACATTTACTATGAAATGATAAATCTTTTGGTCAAGCATGTTATTAAATACTAAAATGATTTCATCATGAGATTTTGTATTAGATCAGCTCCACCTTTTTCTTTTTTGGTCGTATCAAGTTTCATAATTCTGTTTAGTAAATCTTCATATGCTCAAATATTCTCGAATAAATCCTCCGTATCAAATAGGACTTTTCTCTATAGCCATTATTAATGCCCCTTTGACCCGTGGTGGGCCTCAGGGCTCCATCCTCGGCCCCCTTACTCTTCAGCATAAACACGCTGCCACTGGTCACATGATAAACAGCTTCAGTCACATTTTTCAATAAGAAATAGTGAGTCAAACAGTCGAGCAGGACATTTCAGAGTTTTAAGTGCTGACAATAGGTCCTCTGTATTATTATTTCATAGAGTGTAAGAAGACAAGTTTGTTTCTGGAGCCGCTGCACAGCAGGCCCAGCAGCAACGTGTCGTTCAAAAGATGGATTCAAAAAGTAATTCAGTTAGGGAGCATTTCATGGGAATGCTATGAATCTTCTAGGGACTTCCAGTAAGAACATATTTTTAAGTGGAGATGTCTGCTCTCTCGTACTTCATTCTCTCGCTGTCCTAAGAAAAAAAAAAAAACAGTCCTAACATGTTTCGACGGCAGGTCCAATGCAAACAAAGGCGTCACATTTCTCTGCTTGTTTATTGAGAGTTTCAATAATAGGCAATTTGGCAGCTGCAGCAGGAATCCTCAGCCGAAAAGCCATAAAAAAAAAAAGAAGAGGCAGTATGTGTGGTCTGGTGCTGCCATGGCAGCGAATGCCAAGGAAGCAAGAAGGACGGGGGCCAGCGTGTTTCCCGGAGCATAACACATGCCGACAGCAGGCAGACATGGCAAACTGGACTCTCCTTGTTCTCACACTCGCTGCCAAATTGGAGGAAATTCTTCCAGTGGCAAGTGGGCCTATCAATTACTCACTTAAAACAAACATCCAAGGCTCTTCGAATATCAACATGGTGCGTGGAGGCGGGGGGGCCGGGGGGGGGGACCACACACACACGGAGTCACCTTTAAGCTCTCCCTTCCCTCACCTTTCACCTTTCACATCGCACCAACTATTTTGACCACGTTTCTATCAAAACCTTTGTATTTGATACGAAGCATTTGGGGGGGGGGCTATAAGTCTGACGGACAGGGACCCCAATCTCTACTATTCCGAAAAGACAAGTGGAGTACTTTTTTTTCTTTATCTACGGAGTCCCTTGAAGAATTTTTTTTTCCCCTCTCAAAATCCTTCTTTTGTTTGTGCCTTAAAGATAATCTCCGTTATTCACAAACGTCTCTTTCATAAAAGCCCCCGTACGACATTTAACGGACTGACCGGGGCCAACAAAGTCTTAGTTTCACTTCCGAGTGTCTTACAATTGGTTTAAGAAACATACAGCGGAGGACGGAAGATGGAGCGCACCTCAATTTCATCGTGTCAGAACACATACACAATGCCCACTTCAAAAAAAAAAAATATATATATATATATAAATAAATAGAATGTAGCATTTGTAGCAGCAGGAAACATAAGCGTGTGTTTTTGTTCGTAAACAGAAGGAAAAAAAGGCGACAGAATCGTATTCTAACAGCTTTTGTTGGTAGATAGGGGATCGTCGTCAGCAGGAATCACTGAGCACACACACTGAAGGACAACATCCGAGGTTTTCAGACACCATCCCTGACTTTACGATGCGGAAATCAATTGTTTCTTTCTCATGGGACTTCAGGGGCGCCGTTATATCCTGCTGGTACTGCCGGACTAAATGTAGTTGTTTTTTTGTTTTTTTTAAACAGTTGTGTCAAATTAAGCATCACCGGAGAAACACATCCATCATCTTCTGGCAGAAATGTCTCACTTGCAAATTGCATGTAAGCGTAATTCGACAGACATGGAGTCTCAGACGCATCTGGTACAGATATACAGGAAACTTCAAATGGTCAGCTTCAGCCGTAGAGCGTATCACACGGCGAGCGTGCGGCCATGTGGTCCGAGGCAGATTGGATATTGGAGAGTGTGTTAGATGTGGGCAGATGCTGGTGTTCATGCTAAAGACATTTCAGCTCAGTATCAGACACATTACTGAGAAACAGCAGCAACAGGCAGCGACCACAGAACCACAGAATGAGGATGTTTTACTGCCTCATTGTGTGTGTGTGTGTGTGTGTCAGTGCGTGTGTGTGTATGTGTGTGTGAGTGTGAGTGTGTGTGTGTGAGTGTGTGTGTGTGTGAGTGTGTGTGTGTGAGTGTGTGTGTGTGTGAGTGTCAGTGTGTGTGTCTGTGTGTGTGTATGTCTGTGTGTGTGCGTGTATGTCTGTGTGTGTGTGTGCGTGTATGTCTGTGTGTGTGTGTGTGTGTATGTCAGTGTGTGTGTGTGTGTATGTCAGTGTGTGAGCGTGTGTGTGTGTGCGTGTATGTCTGTGTGTGTGTGTGTGTGTGTCAGTGTGTGAGTGTGTGTGCGTGTGTGTCTGTGTGAGTGTGTGTGTGTGAGTGTGTGTGTCTGTGTGAGTGTCAGTGTGTGAGCGTGTGTGTGTGTGCGTGTATGTCTGTGTGTGTGTGTGTGTGTGTGTGTGTGTGTGTGTGTGTGTTCTGCCTCTCTCTGCTGGTTTCTCAGAGGGTAAATAATCATTAACAGCTGATATACTGTATTTAATTCTGTTCTGTTTGAGACATCAGAATTCTAACATGAAATTAAGTTTTCTATCTAAAATGCAAAAAAGAAAAATCGGATTTAGTCAACAATTTATTTTCTTAATAATAGTCTATAATCTATAATAATAGTTTAAAATGAAAAATCCTATTCTACGTTTGGATCCCTGCTGATATTGGGTTTGTATCTAGAACTGAATGAAAAACAACAAGAACCTTCACGATGAACACGAGTTCCTCCTCGCCGATGTTTTTACGTTTATTTCCTGCCTCACATTAACATTTTGTTTGTGTGTTTGCATGTGTGTGTTTGTGTGCGTGTGTGTTTGTGTGTGTGAGTGTGTGGGTGTGTACGTGTGTTTGTGTGTGTGTATGTCTGCATGTGTTTTTTTATGCATATGCATGTGTGATTGTGTGTTTGTTCATATGTGTGTGTGTGTTTGTGTGTGTGTGTTTGTGTGTATGTGTGTGTGTGTACGTGTATGTGTGTGTGTGTGTGTGTGTGTACGTGTATGTGTGTGTGTTGGTTCATATGTGTGTTTGTGTGTGTGTGTGTGTGTGAATGTGTGTGTGTGTAGGTGTGTGTGTGTGTGTACGTGTATGTGTGTGTGTATGTGTACGTGTATGTGTGTGTGAGTGTGTGTGTGTGTATATTTGTGTGTTGGTTCATATGTGTGTGTGCGTGTTCGTGTGTGTATATTTGTGTGTTGGTTCGTATGTGTGTGTGTGTGTGTGTATATTTGTGTGTTGGTTCATATGTGTGTGTGTGTGTGTGTGTACGTGTATGTGTGTGTGTGTGTACGTGTATGTGTGTGTGTTGGTTCATATGTGTGTGTGTGTGTAGGTGTGTGTGTGTGTGTGTACGTGTATGTGTGTGTGTATGTGTACGTGTATGTGTGTGTGAGTGTGTGTGTATATTTGTGTGTTGGTTCATATGTGTGTGTGTGTGTATGTGTATGTGTACGTGTATGTGTGTGTGAGTGTGTGTGTGCGTGTGTGTGTTGGTTCATATATGTGTGTGTGCGTGTTCGTGTGTGTATATTTGTGTGTTGGTTCGTATGTGTGTGTGTGTGTATATTTGTGTGTTGGTTCATATGTGTGTGTGTGTGTATGTGTATGTGTACGTGTATGTGTGTGTGAGTGTGTGTGTGTGTGTTGGTTCATATGTGTGGGTGTGCGTGTGCGTGTGTGTATATGTGTGTGTTGGTTCGTATGTGTGTGTGTGTTTGTGTATATTTGTGTGTTGGTTCATATGTGTGTGTGTGTGTGTGTGTGTATGACATCATCGTTAAACCTGTATGTTTAAGAATTCCCTGCAGGATCAGTAAATTAAAGTCTTTATGAAAATCTCTGTTGGTGACACTTTTATTTTCTACTTCTGTCTTTAGTGTTCGTTCCGCTGACTCGGGGAAACACAGATCACCGGTTTCTCTTCTTCAGCCGGAACAGAATAAATTGTTACTCTTCACAGAACGAACAAAGTCTTGCAGCACCAGTAATTATTATTCCTCCAGTTATTCATGCTAGGACGGGGAGCGCCGCTCCGCCTGCTGCGTGGAGAGAGACGTAGATTCAAGCCCCGCCCTCATCGATCTCACAGATAATTACATCGTTACATTAAACAGAGAAACGTTGAGATTACCTTTGACTGAATATTTACGGCTACCTGCAGGAACCCACAAGGTAACGCCTCAGAGACGCGGAGGGAAATGATCAACAAGTCGGAGCCAGAAACTCTTCAACCACGAGGAAAACGCAGAAAAAAGTTTTTGCAACGCTACTAGAGTATTAAAAGTTAAAAGCACATGATATAATGAGGTTATCCTTCTTCCCCTGAATGAACGCCAACTCAATGTTTATTTCTATCACAGTAAATTCAGACCTTATGGCAAACACGTCATTTATTGTCATAATCTGTCAAAAGGCATTTAGAAAAACTCTTCTTATCCTTTAATGGTCAGAACACTTGTGTTAAGTTTCTGAACAACAAGTATTACATCAATAAAAAAATCATGTTTTCTCAAATCGATGATTTTATATATTTCAGACGAGGGTGGGGAAAGAAAAAAAAAACATTCGTCTTTGATTAGCGGCCGCGGGGATACGACATCATCGCCGCGGCGGTTGCTAAATATTCGGCAGTGATGGCAGGAAAGACGCCGCCTGAGCTTTGAGAGCTAAAGCTACATGTCAGCAGCTTTAAGACGCGGACGATCATTTATCTGGTGTCAGGAGTCCAAAACCCACCGCCGACCGGGAGAATCGAAAACAGCAGGGCGTTTTCACACGGATGAGGAGACTTTGATTCGAAGTGTTGACAGTGGGAGGACGCCCTACCCAAACCCCCCCACCCCCACCCAAACCACCGCCCCCGCCTCCGCCTCCCGACGGCTCCACCAGCAGCTCCCGATACAACAAAGACTCCCAAAGAACGGCGGGCCGTTAAGTTTAATGATGGTAGGATGAGAAATGTTATCCGCCGACGGTTCGCCGAAATACTTTTTATCCCCGAAAAGTCGGGCGGATTATGGAACCGCCGCCGCCAAGGATCCGTCGTGTTAACGCAGTAACTCAAGAACCATGTCAGGGATGGTTTGGGCCTCAGAGCTGTCAGAGATAAAAGCTCCTCCTCTTGATGGAAATATATAACCGACCTTTCCAAACATCAGTCCAGTCCTTCCTCTCACTAAGGTCTATGTGGGTATGAAACTTGAAAATGAGCCTTGGAAAAGTTTTTCGAGCTGTCCTGATTTCCGCAACATCCCCCGACTTTTCGCAGATATAATAATGACGATGTATTGTCTGTCTCTGAAAACTTTTGGAATCTTCATCGCCGCCATCGACGCGTCCGCCGGCGCCGCAGATCCTTCGTGTTAGCGCGATAACTCAAAAACTATATCAGGGATTCTTTTCAAATTTTCTACGCTCATAGAATTTAGTGTGTGGAAGAACTTGGATTTGGAAATGTTTGGTTGAATACTTCCGATACTAGCGGGAACTTTATCGCCAAATGATTTTCGGCGATAATCCCTCAACCTTTGGTCCGACTTTTTTTATTTTTATTAAAAACACTTTAACCAGACATAACTCAAAAACTTTTCCATGGATCACCTTCAAACTTTACACCTACAGAAACCTCAGTATGAGGAAGAACTGGAGTGATTTTGGGAAGCGAGCGGATCTATCTTCTGTATATTATATTGTAAACTTTTAGTTCACATTTCACTCAGTTTAAGTAGCTGAGTGAAATACAGTGGACACAACTTTACATTTAATTTTGAAGGAGTTCAACCAGGGGGGTTGGCTTGTACAACGCAGGAGATTGGGGAATTTTTCGGGGATACACCCTTGCTGTTGGGGACGACAGCTTAGATCTAGTTGTAATTTGAACTGTAACGAAAAGGGCGGCGGATGTTAGCTGTGACTAAAATCTCAATTTGCTGTTGCTTTAATGGACGAAGATAAGATCCAAGTTTGACAGGATAACAATCAAACAGGATTTATTTCAACAGGATCTCTAGCGTACATGAAAAAGTGGTCTGAGGTAGCAGCTTTGACAGACGGGATGTTGGAAATTTACTCATGGCTGTCGACCATGAGAATAAATACGGACCTGGGTTTTCATATCAAACTAATAAGAGACATATGGAGAGGAGAAAAAGGCATCGGTCGCCCACAGGGAGGATTGATGTGGCGAGAGAGAGATCATAGCGGCACAGGGTTTGTCTTGTGCTGTTGCGAAAACAGACGCCGGGACGCTGCAAGTAGCAACCGCTAGAAAATTAGTGGTTTTAGAAGCAAATGAGAAATATGACCGCGGGTGACTTTGAACGCTGACACCATGAAACAACATACGCCACAACAATATGTACAATAACAGTACGGGGTCCTTCACGATGTTTCTATTTGATTACGTTTTCAGTCCTGTGTGTTTGTCTGTTTGTATGTTTGTATGTTTGTATGTTTGTATGTTTGTGTGTTTGTATGTTTGTGTGTTTGTCTGTTTGTATGTTTGTGTGTTTGTATGTTTGTGTGTTTGTATGTTTGTGTGTTTGTGTGTTTGTATGTTTGTGTGTTTGTCTGTTTGTATGTTTGTGTGTTTGTATGTTTGTCTGTTTGTATGTTTGTGTGTTTGTCTGTTTGTATGTTTGTATGTTTGTATGTTTGTCTGTTTGTATGTTTGTATCTTTGTCTTCTTGTCTGTTTGTATGTTTGTCTGTTTGTATGTTTGTATCTTTGTCTTCTTGTCTGTTTGTATGTTTGTCTGTTTGCTTGTTTGTCTGTTTATCTGTTTGTATGTTTATCTGTTTGTCTGTTTGCTTGTTTGTCTGTTTGTATGTTTATCTGTTTTGTCTGTTTGTATGTTTATCTGTTTGTTTGTTTATCTGTTTGTCTGTTTGCTTGTATGTCTGTTTGTATGTTTATCTGTTTGTTTGTTTATCTGTTTGTCTGTTTGTATGTTTATCTGTTTGTATGTTTGTCTGTTTGTTTGTTTATCTGTTTGTCTGTTTGTTTGTTTATCTGTTTGTTTGTTTATCTGTTTGTATGTTTATCTGTTTGTATGTTTGTCTGTTTGTTTGTTTATCTGTTTGTCTGTTTGTTTGTTTATCTGTTTGTTTATCTGTTTGTCTGTTTGTATGTTTATCTGTTTGTATGTTTGTCTGTTTGTTTGTTTATCTGTTTGTCTGTTTGTTTGTTTATCTGTTTGTTTGTTTATCTGTTTGTATGTTTATCTGTTTGTATGTTTGTCTGTTTGTTTGTTTATCTGTTTGTCTGTTTGTTTGTTTATCTGTTTGTTTATCTGTTTGTCTGTTTGTATGTTTATCTGTTTGTATGTTTGTCTGTTTGTTTGTTTATCTGTTTGTCTGTTTGTTTGTTTATCTGTTTGTTTGTTTATCTGTTTGTATGTTTATCTGTTTGTATGTTTGTCTGTTTGTTTGTTTATCTGTTTGTCTGTTTGTATGTTTATCTGTTTGTCTGTTTGTATGTTTATCTGTTTGTCTGTTTGTATGTTTATCTGTTTGTCTGTTTGTATGTTTGTCTGTTTGTCTGTCTGTTTGTTTGTTTATCTGTTTGTCTGTTTGTTTGTTTGTCTGTTTGTTTTTGAGAGAGATTAGAGAAAAACTACAGGACGGATTTGCATGAAAAGATTTGGACACTCCCTAGGGATGAATAAATGTCGGTGACGCTGCACGTTTGACAGCATTTAAAATAAAATATAATAACTAGAAAACGCGTGTAGCACGCAAACCTCCGCCAATACACAACAGCCACCGAAGTGAAGAAAAAAGTGAAATGGAATCCGTTGTGTCAAACACTCAAATCCCAAAACTGTCTTCGTCTACTGGCATGGAAAGGTTTTTACATACGATACCAAATTGTTGCTGTTCATTAATCGACATTTAAAAGCAGATATCACAAATATCGATGACCCTGTTTATATGACTCTCCACTTAAAACTCTCAAAGAACGGAGCTGCCATCGGATCACGTTACACTGAAAAAGGACTTGTGGCCCCGCAGGCTTCGAGCTAAAGCCTCATTTCCTTCTAAATCCTAACGACAATATTATTCCAAAACCAGCAAAGCATTTCATGTCTTATCAAAAGAGAAACGGTTACTGAAACTGTAGCTAAATAAAGTTCCGGAAAGGATTGAGCAACTATTTGGCCCCTTCCTTTCGCTCCAAAAAATACACAGTGTGAAACAACGGTTGTGTATTCAAATACTTTAACTGTGTACATGTTTTACTTCACTTTTACTCATTAAACTAGTGATGTCAATCAATCAATGTGTCAAAACAAAATTCCCTTTGTTGTTGCCGTTCTCATATTTTCCTAGTATCACATTTTACTTGGCGCTCGTCTTTGATTCTGTTGCTGATATTCCTGGACAGGACCTCAAGGAGCAGCGGAGGTGAGGAGATTTGGGGAAGCTTAGAATTGCACATCTGCTGTTTGCAGATGATGTGGTTCTATTGTCTTAATTTATCTTCAGGCTTTCTGATCCTCAGCACGCATCGGAGTGTTTTTATTTCTTACTCAGCTGCAAAATGAGATGCAAAAATCTCATTTTGTAGTCCTCAGTGTCTACCACCATGATCTTTAATTCAAACTATTCCATTACCGAATAATTTACAAAAACATTACATTCTTTAAATAAAGAAAATATTTTCTCTCTCCAACATGCAAAACACAGTTATTGACCCCCTGCATTTAATACTCCTCTGATATTCCTTAAACATCCCACAAATGTTCTGCTGGGTTCATGTCAGGTGACTGGGATGACCATGGCAGAACCTTTACTCTGTGATTCTGAACCATTCTTCCTGCCAGGGTTTTTTAAGCCAATCAAACATCTGCTGGTGTTTGATGGAGTCCATGGAATCATGTCTGACACCATGTTGACATGACGTCCAGGGCATTTGGAAGAAACTCAGCCCAGCACCATTAAAGATCCACCACCATGCTTCGCAATGGGTACGAGGGGCTTTTCTCTATGGTTTTTCTCATCTGACCTCTGACCTTGTTCCAGTGAAAGTCCCAGTGGTGTTTGTCAAACTGTAGCGGCGTTTGCTTGTGTGTGGACGACAGCAGAGGCTTTTTTCTTTCTGCCCTCCCAAACAGCTGGTGTTGGTGTCGGCGCCATCTGATGGTGGTTAGAGAACCTTTCTGACCCCCAAGATTCCACTGACCTCTGACCTCTCTAGCTGTAATCTTTGGAGAGTCGTTTCTTGAGTTGATTTAAATCAAGGCGATGAGTATAAACAATAAAGACATTTTTTCTGCTTCTGATTTTAGTCCAGTGTGATGCCGCGGTTCTCTGCCGGGAAATGGTGGAACGCCCCCCTCTGGGTTGGAGTTAGTTGCTTCTTCAAGCGAAAGAGCTTAAGTTTCTTGGTGTCTCGTTCTGGGGTGATGGGAGAACACTAAACCGCCGTGAGATGGAGCGGCGGTTTGGTGCGTCATCAGCAGTAATGACGGTGTTTTATCGGTCCATTGCGGTGAAGGGAGAACTGAGCCGTAGAGCATAGCGTTCAATTATCGAAGTCAGTCTATGCTCCACCCCTCTCCTCTGGTCATGCTCTCTGGTGGCGACTGGAAGAATGAGGTGGAGAACACAAGCAGCGGAAATTAGGTTCATTTGTAGGATGGTTGGGCTCAGCCTGAGAGATTAGGTCCGGAGTTTGGAGTTTGGGAGCTCTGTAGCCTTCGTCTTGAACGGAGGCAGGTGAGGTGACCTGGATGCCTCCCTTGGAGGTTTTCCAGACACCTCCAACTGGAACGAGACCCAACTCTCTGGAATAACTGTACGTCTTATTTGGCCTGGAGGCGCCTCAGAAACCCTCAGGATGAGCTGGAGACTGTTGCTGGGGAGAGGGACGTCTGGAAAAACCCCAGCTAAGAGGGAACATTTTACTTTATATTATTATCTCTGCAATCTGGTATCATTCTCCCACAACGACCTGTTAAGTACGTTGGTGAGGATTGTTTTTTTTTTTTTGTTTTTTTTACCATTACTTTATTTTCAACCGGCTCCTCCTGGACGAGGGTCAGAGTCTCCCTGAGGAGGACAGTGAGAAGTATTCAAAGAGTCATTTACGTTGATGCGTTTCATTCATCGTAGCCGTTTCCTATTTGCTGATAAAGCAACCAAAATTCCCCTCTTGTCTTATTTAACCTTGTGATTAACTTAACGTTTGCTTTCAGCAGGCTCAGCAGTGAGTGGGGGGGGGAAAGCCCCCAAACATATGTGATGCATCATAAGCCTGTATTTCTCGAAGAGGGACATATGTTGCATCACTCACACATTTTTATGTGGTGACTGTTTTTTTTTTTTTGTGTTTTTTTTTTTTTTTTTTTTGAAAGCAGTACAAAAAAAAAAGCCAAGGAAAAAGTGAGGGCTAATTTTTCTGTGTAAGATTAAAAATAATAACTTCACCAACACCGAGGCAGAGGGTGAACTTGAGAGCTTTAAAGCTCACAAATAAGTCTGCTGGGAACCGGGTTGAACCTTTAAACTCATGTTCTGTCTTCGGTGGAAGACTTAAAACTATAAATACGGGAAAATAAAGTGAAACACAGATGCGACCCGGCATGCTAGCTACCTAGAACCCCGGGTCTGGCGTGCTGGAGAGATGGTGAGTTCACTGGTGGGACGAACCGAGCCAAAGCCAGTTCTTGCTGTTGCTCTGGACTTTTATTATGGCCGTTCACGAACGCGCCTCATTGGACAGCTGATGTAACTTCCCTTCTTGGTCTCAGTGATCACACTCACACTTCAACTTCTCCTGCCAGGGGATGATTTTCCAGAAGAATGGCTTCCTTACCTCACGACGACGGTTTACATGATATTCAGCCAGACGGGCAAAAAAGCAAATAAATGGACATCTGATGCAGCGAATCGGAGACCCGTGTGGTGATTCATACACCTTTGTCCAATAGTCAGGGGGAGAAATGGGAGCTGGATCCAGAGCCTCCTGGGTCGGGTTTCACATAAGCGGGCCAATCAATGACTCAACAGAACCGTTCTGAGACAGACTAAATCAAAGTGGACGCCGTGGTGGGCCACAGGAACAGGTGATTTAAAAATGTTTTGTTTTTTTCATTTACATGTTATCCAAAGACAAAACCTTTCAGAACCGGGCCTACGCTGCCGTCCCAAACAGCGAGGGTATGTCCCCCAAAAGTCTCCAATCCCCTTGGTTGTACAAGAAATCCCCCTGATCGAACTCCTCAAATTTAACGTTAACTTATTTCCACTGTGTTTATTAACATAAAAAATAAAATAGTATATTTTGAACTGTAAAAGATGAAAATAATATATAATATAATAATAGATAAAATATGGGTATAATACGATATTTACGTTACATCTCCTCCAATCCATTCATCTGCACCAAATCTGGACTAAATCAGACGGATGGTTGAGAAATTATGTTCGAAACTTTTTTTTTGAGGTAAAGCTCACCCTAGTGTCAGAAATATGTAACCGACTTTTCCCAAAAATCAATGCAATTCTTCCTCGCACTGATGTCTATTTAGGTATAAAATTTGAAAATGACCTATGAGATATTTTTTGAGTTATGTACGGAAAACTGTGTATCGTAAAAAAATAAAATAATAAAAGCTCCCCCTAGTGAGTGAAATATGAACTATTAGAAAAATTACAATGTATACGGGATAGATCTCCTTGAGTCTAATCGTGTAAACCAGGTTTTGGACTAACTTAAACCAACGGTTAACAAAATCTAGCTCAGAATTTTTAGACAAAGCTCCCCCTAGTGTCAGAAATACACAACTGCACTTTACCAAGATCATTCCAGTTCTTCCGCACAATGCGGTCTATTTGTGTCTAAAGTTTAAACATAATCCATAATGTAGTTTATGAGTTATCGCACTAACACGAAGGAACGCGATGATGATTCGATAATATCCCGACTTTGGGGAGATATAAATACACTGTAGTAATTATTTCCGCGAAAAGGGATATTATGGAATCGTGATAAGTCAAAAACTTTTTCATGGCTTTTACATTTTTCAAACTTTATACCCACATAGATCTTAGTTCGAGGAAGAACTGGACTGATTTTGGGAAATGTCGGCTGTATATTTCCGTTACACGGTGGAGCTTTAACTCTTTAACTCTTTAAAGCTTTCAGGCCATAATTTCTCAATTATCTAGTCCAAATTTGGTGCGTATGAATCAAGTCGAGGGGATCTGTCTTGTTTACTTTGCGTTTTAATTTAATAGTTCATATTTACTCATTATGGGATGTTTCTCCGAAGCAATGTTTTCCGAATATAACGCAAAAACCATGAAAATGGTTTTTGGTCCTTTGATTGCTTTGAAATATAACGGGGCTGTAGCTTTTTTTCCATCATTCATTCGTCTCAGCGGAGTCATCAGCCACCACCACCAGTATCCAGACTCCAAGGGGGCGGGGTATACCTTTGCTGCTGCTCTCTCTCACTGAAGAGTCTGAGCCTATCGAATCTATTTCTGATGGACTAATTATCATCTGGTGGACTTAACTCTACTTCATAACCCTAACCCCCCCGCCCCCCCGGAAAGCAGTTATTGATCCACTTATGAAAAGCTTCTTTAAGTCACTCAAGACTTTTACAGAGGAGTGGACTTTCTTTTACAGCGGCAGCTGTGTTTGTGTGGCGAATGACAAACAGCGTGTCGTATGAACGCAACTATCTGCCTTGACTTCCTAACATCTTCATCCAGATGATGATTGTCAGTTGAAGAATTGATTTTCCCTGTGATCTCAGAACCTGTTTGGTGGATCAAAGACGACATTTTTGCCCTTCTGATGGCAGGTGATTGATCTCTGGAGGTTTTGACTCAAACACGTGTTGCTGTCCTTCAGCGCATTGGAAGAATTTAGCATAATGAGAATTAAAAAAAGACAATAATTGACGATTAGGTATTTGTCATTCACAGATTTTCTAGATCTCGGTGTGTTGAGCTGTTCTGGAGCTCTTGAGACGATACTCTGTTGTAATAAAGCCTTACATTTGTTTTTGTTTGTCATCATTTCCCGCACAGATATCAGGTCACCAACCCCTCATAACATTATAACCAAAACCCATTATATATCAAACCCACTGACAAGTGCCACTACCATAGCAGTCATAATGTTATGGCTGATAGGTCTATGGGCGCCGAGGTGTCCTGATGGGTCTCCAAGAAGGACGTAACAGGAAGAACGCGTCATCGGTGCTGGACGTTCTTCGGAGTCTTGTGGCTAACGATGCGCCGGCGACAGCCGCTGCTTTTCTAACGTGCTTTAATAATCGCCTGATCCTGCGCTCTTCAGCGAATCGCATTTAACGTTGTCCCGTCAGTCTCAACAGTTGGAATAGTCCGTACATTTAATTGAGCTCCTCAAGTTGTGAGCTAGTCCGTGCTAGCTAGCTAAACAAAATCTGGCGGCTGACTGACGTGACTGATAACTACATACGACCATTTAAGGTCTTAACCTTTTGTACTTCATGGGAATTAAAGAATAAAATAGCGTTGCCCATAGCAACAGAGACTCAAGTGAATTTTAAAGAAACTGAAGACGTGAATGAATCATCTCTCGCCTGAGCCTTGAATCTTAGCGCATAGCGCAGCGCTAGCTAAGCGGGGTAGGTGATCCGGGTCCGAGGTGCAGGTCACATCCTTTACCGGCCTGAAGGCCAACTGAAATAGTCACATGGTGCCGGGGCGTGTGACCCACTTGTTGAAAGCAGACACCTGCTGGTCTTCATTAGGACTGAGGTTATTGTCTCTGGCGGTCACGGAGGACTGCAACCTCAGCGTTTCTGGGCAGAGGAGTTCTGAGGTGGATGATCTGCAGCAGGGAGACGGGCCTGTGGGCAGGGTGCGACACAGGATGCTAGGAAACAACAGAAAAGTCTGTCTGAGGATTTCCTCCGTCAGGCCTCACATTTGTCTCCGCGTCTCCACGCCAGAAAATGTTAATACCTAAGGGGTGATATCATGAAGCGCGGCCGAGTCGTGGACCCGGGAAGAGTTTATGGATCATAATTGTATCAGCTGTGCTTCAGCGTTTTTCATAACCTCCACCGAGACGGTTCTGTTTTCACCCCTGGGTGTTTGTCTGTTTGTGTTCTTTGTTTGTCTGTTTGTTTTCTTTGTTTGTCTGTTTGTGTTCCTTGGTTGTCTGTTTGTTTTCTTTGTTTGTCTGTTTGTTTTCTTTGTTTGTCTGTTTGTGTTCTTTGTTTGTCTGTTTGTGTTCTTTGTTTGTCTGTTTGTGTTCTTTGTTTGTCTGTTTGTTTTCTTTGTTTGTCTGTTTGTTTTCTTTGTTTGTCTGTTTGTGTTCTTTGTTTGTCTGTTTG